>LR749670.1:5000-133684 GCA_902729485.2 Mus minutoides | reverse complement strand
CCCACTTTCTCCTCTATTACATTTAGTGTATCTGGTTTTATGTTGAGGTCCTTCACAGGTCTTTCACTTGTCCTTGATCCATTTGGACTTGAGCTTTTTACAAACTGAGAAATTTCTACATACAGACAGCCAGTTAGACCAGTCCCATTTATTGAAGATACTTTCTTTTTCCCTTTGTATATTGTTGGCATCTTTGTCAAAGATCAAGTGACCATAAGTTTGTGGTTTATTTTCTTGGTCTTCACTTCTATTTCATTGATCAATGTGTCTGTCTCTCTACCAATACCATGTAGTTTTTTTTTTTTTTTTTTTTTTTTTTTTTTTTTTTTTTTTTTTTTTTTTTTTTTTTTTTTTATCACTATTGTTCTGTAGTAAAGCTTGAGGTCAGAGATGGTGGTTCCCTCAGCCATTCTTTTACAGTGAAGAATTGCTTTCACTATCCTGGGTTTTCTGCCTTTCTAGATGAATTTGAGAATTGTTTTTTCCATGTCTTTGAAGAATTGTTTTGGAATTGCATTGAATCTATAGATTGCCTTTGGTGTGATGGCCATTTTTACTATGTTAATTCTGCCAATCCATGAGCATGGAAGAAAGCTACTGGTTTATTTGTGTTAATTTTTATATCCTGCAACTTTGATACATAATGGAGAAGAAAATAAATGTGGGATCGTTCAGAATCTAGGACAGACAGACAGACTCACAAACTCAACAGTAGAATCTATGTTTATAATTCTTATTTATTTTCCTCTTCTACATTACTAATGCTACTGTGAATTTCATTGTTTAAAAAAGCATTTTATTTATTATTAGTGGTCATGAAGTGTATACAGAGGTCAGAACACAACTTTATGGAGTTGTTGTTGTGTGTGACACACACACATATACACCAAATCCAGCTTATTATTTTATGTAAACATAGGACTATTTGCCTATGGAACTCTCAGAACAGGGTCGGAAAAACAGCTTAGTGGATAAATAGCATTGCTTCCCTAGTGTGAAAAACTGAGCTCAATGTCAGAAAAGATAGAGGGAGAGGATCGACTCCACAATGTTGCCTCTTTTTTTTGGGGGGGGGGCTATTTTTTTTTTTTGGTATTTTTTTTATTAGATATTTTCTTAATTTACATTTCAAATGCTATTCCGAAAGTCCCCTCCCCTCTCCCCGTCCCTGCTCCCCTGTCCACCCACTCCCTGATATAGCTGTCTCGTACAGAAGTGGATGCTCATAATCATCTAAGAGGGAACACAGGGACCACAATGGAGAAGCTAGAGATAGAACCCCAGGAGCTGAAGGGGTCTGCAACCCTAGAAGAGGATCAACAATATAAACTAACCAGAACCCCCAGAACTTGTGTCTCTAGCTCCACATGTAGCAGAAGATGGCCTAGTCGGTCACAATGTTGCCTCTTAACCACAACAGCCAGTCGGTGGGATATGGACACCCTTATCCTCAAGCCATAAATGTTAATCTGAAATATAATTTTCTTCACACAATGAAGCTCAGAGTGGTATTAGTATTAAGAACATGACTATAGATCATATGGCCAAGATCAAAGATTTCTGCCACATACAGCAATAAATATTCAATTAATACCCAGTCTCCATTATATCAATGAAGTTGATAAAGTCCCGTAAGCTTTGTTCATAATAGTACTTTTTATTCATCTAAGATTACAGCTTGCTTCAATTTATCAGTCCTTGATCTCCATTTCTAAATGATCTCCATTTTGGAGTCCTTGATCTCCATCTCTAAAATGTTTAGCTATTGATTAAAGAATGACTATGTTCCATAATATGTGTTGTTCTAAATTAATGTTTAATAACCAGTGTGACACGCAAATGAGCTATATGTTTAATTTGTCATAATATAGATGTAGTCATAAGCATATACATAAATGCATAAAAATGTCAAGAAATATATTAAAAAACTGCACTTTTCATCCTCTTTTATTATGGAACTTCCTTCAGCAAACAAATAAATAATGGTGATTATTAACATTTTAATAGCATCTAACAATCTAAATAAGTGGTGTAGACAGAAATTAGGAGAAAAATCACATGAGACAACAGAAAATGCTACTGTAAATTTATGACTTGTTTTGTACATAGTTACATCTAAGAAACCTTTATAGTTATACATTTCTTTTTTTATTAGATATTTTCTTTATTTACATTTCAAATTTTATCAGCTTTCCTAGTTTCCCCTCCAAAAATCCCCTATCCTCTTCCCACTTACACTGCTCACCAACCCACCCACTCCTGCTTCCTGGCCCTGGCATTCCCCTATACTGTGGCATAGAACCTTCACAGGACCTAGGACCTCTCCTCCCATTGATGACCAACAAGGCCATCCTCTGCTACATATGCAGCTAGAGCCATGAGTCCCACTTTGTGTTTTCTTTGATTGATGGCTTAGTCCCAGAGAGCTCTGGAGTTTCTAGTTAGTACATATTTTTGTTACTCCTATGGGACTGCAAACCCCTTCAGCTCCTTGGGGGTACTTTCTCTAGCTCCTTCATTGGAGACTCTGTGCTCCTTCTAATGGATGACTGTGAGCATCCACTTCTGTATTAGCAGGCACTGGCAGAGTCTCTCAGGAGACAGGTTCCTATCAGCAAACTCTTGTTGGCATCTGCAGTAGTTTCTGGGTTTAGTTATACATTTCTATGTCTATAGTTATTTATATTTTATAATTATTTCTATTTTAAATCCATTCTATATTTAAGCTTAGTTCCTAATAAATAAATTAGATAACTGCTTAATGTATTTACTCTATTAAAAGTGTTTTAGGGAATGGAGAAATGGCTTAGTAGTTTTGAGAGCTATAATAATAAGGTATGACCTTTTGCCATATGCCAGTAAGTATGGTGAAAGATGTGTACAGAAAAATCAGATTGATACCCTTGAATGGCATAGGGACAGACAGTGTCTTGGTAATTGTGTTAGAGCACCAGAGTAAATGATGCTACGATCACAGATTCCACTTATGGACCAATTAGCTTGTCTCTGCTCTTCAGCCATAGATTGCATATAGATTAGATCTCTTCATGGCTTTGGGCATTTGCGTTTTATCTCTGTCTAAAAGGATTTAAAGAGAAAACAATAGAGCTATGCAGAAAACAGAAACTCAGTAAATACAAATACAAAGAGCCTCTGAGGCCATATTTCCTAAGACTGCTGCTATAAATTATAAAAACAGTAATTGAAATGTGCTGATTAATATAAACAAGAAAATGTTTAAAATGAGTTTTCTTTTTTTTCCCCAATTTTTATTAGATGTTTTCTTCATTTACATTTCAAATGCTATCCAGAAAGTCCCCTATACCCTCCCCCATCCACCATCCTGCTCCCCTACCCACCCACTCCCACATCTTGGCCCTAGTGTTCCCCTGTACTGGGGCATATAAAGTTTGCAAGACCAAGGGGCCTCTCTTCTCAATAATGGCTGGCTAGGCCATCTTCTGCTACATATGCAGCTAGAGACACGAGCTCTGGGGGTACTGGTTAGTTCATATTGTTCTTCCACCTATAGGGTTGGAGACTCCTTCAGCTCCTTGTGTACTTTCTCTAGCTCCTCCATTATGAATCCTGTGTTCCATCTAATAGCTGACTGTGAGCATCCACTTCTGTGTTTGTCAGGCACTGGCATAGCCTCACACGAGACAGCTATATCAGGGCCCTTTCAACAAAATCTTGCTGGCATACTCAATAGTGTCTGTGTTTGGTGGCTTATTATGGGATGGATCCCCGGCTGCAGCAGTCACTGGTTGGTCCATCCTTTTGACTCAGCCCCACACTTGATCTCTGTAACTCCTTCAATGTGTGCTTTGTTCCTAATTCTAAGAAGGAACAGCAATGGCTTGTGCTGTAAGATCAAGAATTGGCAAATGGGACCTCATAAAGTTGCAAAGCTTCTGTAAGGCAAAAGATACTGTCAATAAGACAAAAAGGCCACCAACAGCTTGTGAAAGGATCTTTACCAATCCTAAATCAGATAGGGGACTACTACCCAATTTATATAAAGAACTCAAGAAGGTGGACTCCATAAAATCAAATAACCCCATTAAAAATGGGGCACGGAGCTAAACAAAGAATTCTCAACTGACGAATATGGAGTGGCTGAGAAGCACCTGAAAAAAATGTTCAACATCCTTAATCATCAGGTAAATGCAAATCAAAACAACCCTGATATTCCACTTCACACAAGTCAGAATGGCTAAGATCAAAAATTCTGGTGACAGCAGATGCTGGCGAGGATGTAGAGAAAGAGGAACACTCCTCCATAGTTGGTGGGATTGCAAGCTTTTACAACCACTCTGGAAATCAGTCTGGCGGTTCCTCAGAAAACTGGACATAGTACTACCAGAAGATCCCCCAATTCTTCTCCTGGGCATATAGCCAGAAGATGTTCCGACTGGTAATAAGGACACATGCTCCACTATGTTCATAGCAGCCTTATTTATAATAGCCAGAAGCTAAAATGAGTTTTCTCTTTTTTACCCCTTAGGGGTCTAAAATTCTTGGACGAACCTTCTATCTCTCCCTCTTTCATTAGGTTTTTTCTTTATTTACATTTCAAAGGTTATCTCCTTTCCTAGTTTCCCTTTCTCAGAAAGTCCCCTATCCCCTTCCCACTCCCCCTGCTCACCAACCCACCCACTCCTGCTTCCTGTTCCTGGCATTCCCCTATACTAGGGCATCAAGCCTTCACAGGACCAAGGCCCTCTCCTCCCATTGATGACCAACAAGGCCATGATTTATTTTTATTTATGCATATACACATGTTTACCATGTGCATACATGTGCTAACAGAGGTCAGAAGAAGTCATTAAATCCCTGGAATTGGAGTTAAAGGTGGTTGGAGCTTAGTGAAGTGGATACTAGGAATCAAACCCCACTCTTCTTCAAATTTTACCCTATGCTACACATTTTTAAAAATGACTCTTAAAATAACGTACTTTCAGACTTTAGAAGAAAAGTAATTTAAAAAGACAAATCATCAACTTTCTCCCTGTTGTGAAATACAACCCAATATCTCATATTTTGGATTGTGTTGGAATATCCCATGGAAATGATTGAAAGCAAATACAATGTGTAACATCCTTTAAAATTCTCTTAATCAGAGTAAATAATGAAACATTACAATGCATTTTAATTTCAAAAATGTTTTTATCAGTCATATGTTATGCACAAGTCTGAAATAAAGAAAACAAGTCTTCAGCCTATCTATATAGCTAATGTTAATTCTGCAAGATCAGCTTTGTGTCTCTCATTGTTTTTAATTCTGTTGAAAGCTAGCTTGCGACTGTGAGAAATTCTCAGATACATGCTCTGATGAACAAGAGAGGGAGATCACTATTGACTTAAAAAAGGAAGAGCATTTCTATCATTGGCCACATCCTGCTAGTCTTCATCTAAAATTTCTTAATTGTTTTTTAAATAAAAATAACAAAAATAAAATAGAATCGGCAATATATTCCATTGTACCTAACAGAATTTCTGCTTTATATATCATGAAGATAAATTCATTATTTAATATACAGAGTGAATATTTTTCTCAATTTTAAACATATGGTAAAAATGTTATCTTTAACTCATACAAATACTACGCAGAGTTTGAACTCTTTATTTAAGAAGGCCAAAGTATTCTACATTTTAGAATGTGATAATTTGGTGTTGTGTTTTGGCCAATATTCAGATGCAATCAATATTTACTCACCTGTTAAAAAATTCATATTAATATCCATGAGTAATTCAGAAGCAGTATTCACCAATGCTTTATCCCAGGTGTGTGTGTGTGTGTGTGTGTGTGTGTGTGTGTGTGTGTGTTACTATAATTACATTTAGAAACAAGCCTATGGCTGAATTTAAGCCTTACTAACACTTTGCACAGCTTGCCGTAATGTACAGAACTATCCCTTAATCCTTAATTCAAATATGTATAGCAATATTTTTTCTAATTTCAATGACAATTATACCACATGGTCTTTGGTATGGCAGTCTGCCTGGAAACTGTTTCAGTAAATTACACACCAAGATGATCTACTCTTTGGATTGTCTCCAGAACAAAGACTATGATGTATAATTAAAACCAACTAACAATTAGTTGCCATCAAATATAACACAAGGGACAAGCATTGTAGAGTCAGTTATTTACAATAAGAAGCAAGATGAAGGCTTTTTTCAATGAATGATAAAAATAGATCCATACCCCTGAGGTCATAATTTTAAGGTTTATATAAAAATGATGAAGCAGAAGAAAGCTAGCATGTTACAGATTCATTGCTTTGAATTCATTTTGTCAGCACAGTAAGGAGCTGTCTAAGAACTCAGACACTACTCTATTTACCATGTTTTGCACTAAAGGACTATTTTAACAGACATAGTAATATTACTTGGCATCACTATTAGTTATATAAGTAAAAGTGTCCAATGAGCCAAAATTATGTTTTTGTACACTATATTTGTGCTTACCAAAAGGAGTCACTTAATTACTGTGAAGTAGCTTTTATATTTAACACCCACTTAAGAAGATCTGCAAGATCTGAGCTAACATGTTTCTTTCATTATTTATTCTTATATAACTTAGGGGAGAGACATCAGGAAGCAGCTATCTAATTATGACTGTTTTAGAGGGTAGAAAAAAAGTGTAAAAGATTTTTCAAAGCTTTTAATATAGCCATGCAGAGGCGGATTTACTGTACAGCTAATGATGCTTCCGGGCCCTCACATGCAAGGGTCCCTTACAAGGCCCTGAACTTCATTTTGTATTCATTATTTTGTTCTTTATTTCTTAATGTGGCTTCCTCCAAATTGCAAGAGCTGAAGGCTTCATATTACGTACAGTCACCAGTGCTTGACTGAGTCTATGAATCTTTTGAGTCTATGAATCTTTTGGGTTTTAAAGGGCTAAGTCCACAAGATGAAGAGGGCATCACACAGAGATTATAGTCCCGCTGAATAATGTAAAGGCATATATCATTATCATTTCACGCACATGCATGTATGCACACATGGATGTATGCATATAGTGTTGCACAATTTTTAGAATTGATTCTCTCTAACTATCTTATGTGGGGTGCAGGGATCAAACACAAGTCATGAGTTTGCTTGCTGGATGCTTGCCTCTACCTATCAAACTCCTTCATCATTTCCTACTCTTTTTAGTTTGTTTGTTTGTTTGTTTGTTTGTTTTATTTCAAGATAGGGTTTCTCTGTATCACCCTGGCTGTCCTGGAACTCACTCTGTAGACCAGGCTGGCCTCGAACTCAGAAATCCACCTGCCTCTGCCTCCCAAGTGCTGGGATTAAAGGCGTGCACCACTACGCCCGGCTCATCTCCTAGTCTTATAAACCAGAATTAATAGCACCTTAGGTTTATTTTAAAGGAAAAAAAATGAAAGCAGGTAGTAAAACAGCAGACTGAATCCAGGAAATCGACGTAAAGGGGGCAGGAAAAGTGAGAGAATGAAATAGAATACAGGATAAGGAGATGACTTGAAGTCTCAGATACTGGTCTTGAAAACACTGTGAGTGCATTTTGCCCTTTGTCTCCATGTTGAGATAACATTTGTACATTATTATATCTGGGTTATAAAATTTGGGAACTGAATCCAGGATCTTTTGCACAGTGGGCAAGAAATGTACCACTTGAATCACCTCCTCAGCCTTTACCTTTTTACCTTCTTTTTTTCTCAATTAGCAACATGCTCTCTGACTTCAGAGACTAATTTGTAAGTGTGTGTTGTCTCAGGTAAGAGGGGCTGTGGGGGAGGGACCTTGACTATGTGTTGGAATGTGGAGGCCAGAGAACAATGTCAGATATCTTTTTTTAAAAAAAGATATTTCTAGTTTACACTTCAAATGCTATCCTGAACGTTCCCTCTACACTCCCCCCAGCCCTGCTCCCCTACCCACCCACTCCCACTTCTTGGCCCTGGCATTCCCCTGTAGTGGGGCATATAAAGTTTGTAATACTAAAGGGCCTCTCTTCCCAGTGATGGCCGACTATGCCATCTTCTGCTACATATGCAGCTAGAGACACGAGCTCAGGAGCTGAAGGGGCCTGCACCCCTATAAGAGGAACAATAATATGATCTAACCAGGTATCTTCTTTTACTTTTTTGTTTGTTTGTTGATTGTCCCTTGAAGATTGCTAACTTGGCTAGACTACTTGGCTGTGAGTCCCAGTGCACCCCCAGTGTGTACCCATCTCTTCCTTCCAACAGCACTGGGTTTATAGCCTATCACTCTGGCTTTTAGTATTAATTATCTGATCTCAGATATCCATGCTTATACTACAACCACTTTACCATGGAACTATCTCTACAACTTTTACCCTATAGTTTTAAAACTTAAACTCTGAAATATTAGCATCAGTTTTTACTATGATATGGAAATTATATTTAATGTTGAACTTGATACTTTTGATTGTTTTTAATTTTACAAACAGAAATAGTAGAAAAACCACACATCTAGATTCTAAATATGCCTCCTCTTCATTCTTTCCTCTCTTAGAATTAACTTATTAATTAAGAAAATCACTCACAGGTGTACCCTGTTAGTTCCAGATGTAGTCAAGTTAACAACCAAAAATAGCTGTCACACTTATTGTATCTTATTTTATTATTATCATTAGATACCTGTTTGTTTTCTAAAGAAGGGCATAAAGGGAGCTGGGATGGAAGAGGGGGTGGGTAGGAATTGGGAGGAGCAGAGGGAAGGAAACCATAATCAAAATATATTATATTAAAAAAAAACTCACCCTATTTGCAACAAAAGAAAGGAGGGTTCATGGGAAAAATAATAAAAATTAAAATGCTTGTGAGATCAATGATAAATGGCTAAGCTCTATAGATTGTATTTATTATAATATTTTAAAGATTTAATAACAATAATAATAATAATAATTATTATTATTATTATTGAGTATGCGGTATGAGTACTCTATCTCTATATGCACCTGCATGGCAGAAGAGGACACCAGATCACATTGTAGATGGCTCTAAGCCACCATGGGGTTGCTGGGAATTGAACTCAGGACCTCTGAAAGACCAGCCAGTGCTCTTAACCACTGAGCGATCTCTCCAGTCCCTATTATAATAATTTTTAAATTGATATTTCACCCTCAAATCTAGACATCAGACAAAAGAAAAGCCATCACACCTTACCAGATTTCAAAATAAATAAAACAGAAACAGAGAAAGCAATTTTCCCTCACACATTCCAAACATTTATCCTGACTGAGAAAGGCAACATTGTGTGTAAGGGTCACTACTCTCTGGCAGATTTCACTGAATCATTTGTTTCCAAAGAACAGAGTCTTAAATGATAGATTTGAAGGTGGAGATGATGGAGACTCTGCCCAACAGTGATGGAACTGGTGTGAGAGCTGTTCTTTGCTAGTGATGTAAATTACCAGCTGGGACAGAGAGGTCCATTCATGATCAGAGAAACTCAGGTAAAGTACCAACTTAATGCCCTAGGGGAGAGCTTAGGTGTCTGCTAGACTTGGGAGCAAAATTCATTACACCTAGTAAGAACTCTCCTGTCTCCTCCTTTTCCCCATGAACTTCTAGTGAGAGCACATATCCTAGTAAATAAGATATTATACAAAAATGGGTAGATTTTGATATATCAAAGGAACAAAATGGCAAACTTTGAGTCATTTCTGAAAAAAAATTACCCTTAAGTAGGGGTTTGACTACTTCACTTAACCAAGTACCCATGAATTAACCAAGTACCCATGAATTAACCAAGTACCCATGAAGGATAATCGGGAGAGGCCTGATGCGGCTGTTTAAAGAAAAGATTTGGAGTTCCAGCGCTTTTAGCCCTTAGCTATATCCACTGAGAACTTCACAGAGAGTCATGGTGACTACATCCAACCCAAAATTCATTTGCAAAACTTCTTACCAACACTTCCTTTCCTGTAGATAGTTTTTCCTAGTGTGACCTGATTGGCTCAAGGCATCATTGTTAAAACATTGTGCTTCTGGAAAATCTGGGTTTAGTCAAGGCATTGTTTCTTCTGATGACTCTAGCTGAATATTTAATGAAAAAATCAATTTATAAAGGGAAGATTTTTATATCTGAGTTGGACAAGGAGATAGAGAAAATCATAGGAGGAACTACAAATCAAGGTATGGAAAGAAAAAAAAAAAACAGAACAAAAGAAAACAAAACAAAACTTATGTATATTTCCAGAATAGGCTGAGTGAGCTTCTTAGGGATTGTGGGTATCTACACGTCCACAACTCCCAGAATAGAAACCTATCAAAAGAAGAAGTTGAACTTAGAAGTTAAGTGGTTCAAGTAGAGTTTGATGTTGAGCATAATCTTTGCCTTTTCAAACAGTTTCAAAGGGTTTTTTGAACTGTAAATACCTCCCTGTGAAGGTGGTGGCCAGAAAGGGCAGAGGGAATTTATCTGAATGCTGCTTGTTGCTTCTGCACTGGCAACTGTTCAGCTTTAGATTGGACATGGGAGACATATGATAATGAAGTGCATTGCTCTGGAGTCTGACTTGCAGCCCATTTCTTTTCTGTATGCAGTTGTTCTCTCCTACAATGTACAAAACCTTAGGGGACCTGTCATATAAATATTTCTGAAGATCAGTCAATACCTGCAGCATCGCCATCCATCAGTTCTGAACAAGCTCTGCTTTACACAGTAATCACATAAATCGAGTTACAAAAGATTATAATTCCTTAAGACACACCTCTTGGTCCTTGGCAAGGTCATTACTGTGCTATTCCAGGATGACATATGTCAAAGTGTACAGACTGGTACAAAGAAGGAGCAGAAAACAGGGATACCATTCTGGAAAGAGTCTAACTTAAAAATTGCTCTATTTAAAATACAGTTTTAGAGTTTAAGCTAACATTTTATACATTTTTAAAAAGTCTGCCAAGTTTAAAATCACATTATACTAAAGCTAATTATAGTAGTAAAATCCAAGATTTGCCTATTATTTATGACTTAGTATATAGTTGAATAAAAAAAAGAAACAAGCCATATTTACCCACACAATTTGGGTAGGGATTTTTAAACCTATATTCATCATAATTATTTGATGGAGACAAAAGCATTATTTATCAACAAGCTAAGATGACATATAGAGTTTTCTAATGGGTCGCAAAATTAACTAAAATTTCAGTAAACCAAAGACACAAGCACAAGTTAGATGAACTCAGAAATCACAATAACATTTCATTACTACTTGATGACTAAGAAAAAAATAAAAGCAGCCATTGTAATGCAAAGTGCTCATAGACGAAAACATTTATTTATCTTAAAGATGACTGGTTGAGATGTGTATTGAAGATTATTTATTTCTGTCTTGTCCATCCTTGCTGGAGTGTGGTAAATCAGAACTGGCAAGACACTTATCATTTCCAGTCCAAATAATCACAAGCCCAACATGCATTAACATTTATTAATTGTACTTAATAATGGATTTAAGTGATTTTTAATACAAGTATATTATTGATTTGGCCACAGTCACATTGCCATTATTTTCTCTTGTCTTCCTCCCACTCCTAGTTAGTTCCCATTACAATTTCACCCCTCTCTCTGTCTGTCTCTGACTATCTCTGTCTGCCTGACTGACTCTCTTACTCTCTCTCTCTCTCTCTCTCTCTCTCTCTCTCTCTCTCTCTCTGTGTGTGTGTGTGTGTGTGTGTGTGTGTGTGTGTATGTGTGTATACCTATGAGTTTTCTTAGGTATATTTACAAGGATCGTTAACTGCTTATAAAGGCAGTATAACTATCTCAGGAAGGGATAGGGACTCCTGGGCTCCTATTTCATCCACTTAGGAGTATTGAAAAGCCCAATCTTACCTAGTTCTTATGCAGATAAAGACAGTTGCTGAACATTCAAGAAAGCAAAAAAAAACATGCCATCCCAAGACACCCATGCCTTCATCTGGCTGTTATACTCTTTCTGTTATCTCTCTCATGATGTTCCCTGAGCCATGAAAAGTTTCTTCATCCACATTAAAAGGGGTGGGAAATAAAAGTGTTAACAATAGTGTCTAATCTCAGCTTTGTTTCTAAGGGAAATCTCCCTGTCCCTCAGGTAACTCCACGAGATTTGTCAAAACAGTATAGGCTGTTGTCATTTCCCTTGGTTGCTATCCAGAACATGAAGTCAAAGAACTTCTTGCAGAAGACATCACATACTTCAGACACAAGACTTCAAGGAATCAAGCTGTATGCTGTCTCATTGAGGACTGACTTTCACAATCTCCAAAGATGCCATATAAGATGTGAAGGGAGGAAACCAATTAGTACTCTTACCTAGGTATAGAGCCTTTGCATAACAAGAATAACTCAACCAGAAAGATATCTACAATGGGGCAACAGCAATCATTTTTTTTTTTTTGTGGTGGTTGTCATCACCTGCCTTGGACTTAAAACCTACTCAACAGGAGGTAATTCAAGCCAGGTACTGTAGACCTAGTCAATCACCCATGGCTGGAAATGTAGAAGTAGAGGATCTTCTACTATAATTTTCCTAAAAAAATAACTGTATTCTTAACCTCATACCTGCACATAAGTGTTGTTCTCACCCTTCCTTCATCAGAGAAGGTGGTTTTGCAACAGATTGTGTAACTATTACAAAGATCCACAACTAGTCAAAATTCAGAGAAGTAACTAATTAGTGCACAACCCCAAGACTACACCTACAATGCAACCCTCCACTTAAAGCTCATGGGAATTAACAGAAGACAGGGAAGAAAATTACAAAAGACTAGTACATCTGTGAGATAATATTCTCTATAAAAGGGAAGCTCCAGCCATGAACTCTCTCAACAATATAACTGCTGGAACAAGATCTGCAAAATGATAGTATGCCAAAATTTCCAAAAATTTCCAAAATTCCAACATGGTGCAACTCTTAGGTGATGAGCTATAAATTATCAATTACTTCTGAGAAGGGATACTATTTCCAGGATGAGCTCCCATACAGGATTCCCAATCCCAAGGAGTGTATATGAGCATGGGTATATATATGAGCAAACATGGGCATATATGAGCAAAGCTAATGGAGCTAATAGGTTCCATGTAAAAGCACATAATATATATATATATATATATATATATATATATATATATATATATACACACACAAAGCAATGATAATTAAAGAAGAAATGTAGGTGGTACATAAAGGAATGGGGATGTCGAGAGGAGGGATGAAAATGCACTTCTCATGTATGCATTTCTCAAAAAGTAAAATTGTTTTTAAAAAAGAATGTAAGAATAATTGGTAATTATTTAAATACCTTTTCTAATGGTGGCTTTGTAATGATGGCTTTGTAATGATGGCTTTAATTTCATTGGCTGGGCATTCACTCTATGCTGAGTATGCTAGGCAGTGGTAGTAATGGTGCCCGTGTTAATCAGATGGGAACTTAAGGCTCAAGAGACAAGCTGTATGACATGATAAAATACTACACGAAAAATATACTGTATGATATTTCAGATAAGTGCACACACAGGGCAAAGAGATAGACCCTGCTTCCAGGTAGAGACAACATAAAACATTTTGGTGATAACAGGAGTGCTAGTCTTGAAAGTTATATGGAATTTATTCTAAGGCAAGAGTACATGGTGTAAGGAATAAAGAAGTAAAAACACTTGTAGTGGATTAAAAAGGGTTCTAGATAAATAGAATGTAAGAGGAGCCTCATGTTTATAAGAATATATGAT
Source organism: Mus minutoides (assembly GCA_902729485.2). NCBI lineage: Eukaryota > Metazoa > Chordata > Mammalia > Rodentia > Muridae > Mus > Mus minutoides. The sequence goes on along the minus strand of LR749670.1, from coordinate 119,968 downwards.
CAAAATGACTATTTGTAGATTATTGTAGATTCTTATGAAATGAACTTATGTGTGTTTTTAATGTACTTTAAGCAAATCCAAAAAAAAATGAAGCATACAAAATAGAAATAAAACAGTATTTTTTTTAAAACACTAATGATGAAAACAAGCAAGCTAAAAGTTTTTCTTTCCTCTCCTTTGGAACTTAAAACAATGAATAAAATTAATGGGCTAATATAAATGACTTATTATTTGTTTTTAATTGAGCTATAGTTTATTTATAATGAAATACCTTAATATACTTTTGGACATTCATTAATTTCTCTAAGTCTGTAGGCGTTTACTTTACATAATCCCCCATTCTCACAGAAGCCATTTAAATACAGCTCAGTATATAATGAGGTTTTCTCCCTTTTTGCTTCAGCTGAATATTTATCAGTATAGGAACTTGACAGGTTAGGCAATTAGAATATAATTTATGATATAGGGCTCATATGGATGAACTGCTTCCTGCCCATAATTTTAGAGGTAATTCATATTTATGGTAGTTTTTACGCTAGATTAGAAGAATTTCCTACTAGGAGGACATTGGTTGAAAAGTTTTCCTGAATCTTCAAATATCCATGATGAAATGGTGGCAAGGACATGTATTTATTTGATTTCTTCAATTAATCTCCAAATAGCATGAAATCTTTAAATGGTAGTTATATTTGTATTCTTGGACCATATGTATATTTTGTTCATGATTGTTAACATGCTTAGACTTCCATAGGGCCTTCTAATATATTCCTGTCATGTGGCTATAAGATTCCCATATAATATACCCATGTGAAGGCACTATCATTGGATATATTAAAATGTCCAATGAAGTGCTATTAAATAAATCCAATTGTGACAAATTACAAAAATCACTTCATGTGTCCTCTACTCCTGTTCAGTTCAATTGTTTATTTCCATACCGTCAGTTTTAAGTCTACATCTTATGTGGCAGATAGATAGGTGGCCCCTAAACTATTTCTTTCTTCCACAAAAGTTAGACTAAACAGCTGAGCTATATCTAGTGCACATGTCTAACATAATGGTTGAATTATAATTATTTTCTCATACACTTTTAAAAAAATATTAGATATTTTCTTTATTTACATTTCAAATGTTATTCCCTTTCCTGTTTTCCTCTCTGAAACCATATCCTCCTCTCTCCTCCCCCCTCCCCCTGCTCACCAACCCACCCACTCCCATTCCTGGCCTTGGCATTCACCTATACTAGGGCATAGAGCCTTCACAAGACCAAGGGCCTTTCCTCCCATTGAGGTTAAATGTGGCCATGTGATTAATTCAGCTCTACAATACCATGAAAATGTTCTGTGCCAACTTCTATGTCTGTTCCTTAAAATATTGTTGAGCTTCAATCTCAGCCACATTTTTTTTTCAATTTTTTATTAGATATTTTCTTAATTTACATTGCAACTGCTATCTGGAAAATCTCCTCCCTTCCCCCCTCCTTGCTCCCCTGCCCACCCACTCCTACTTCTTGGCCCTGGCGTTCCCCTGTATTGGGGCATATATAGATTGCAGTACCAAGGGGCCTCTCCTCCCAATGATGGCCGACTAGGCCATCTTCTGCTACATATGGAGCTAGAGACACAAGTTCTGGGGGTTCTGGTTAGTTCATATTGTTGTTTCTCTTCTAGGGTTGCAGACCCCTTCAGCTCCTGGGGTTCTATCTCTAGCTTCTCCAATGTGGGCCCCGTGCTCCCTCTTATGGATGACTGTGAACATCCACTTCTGTGGGAGTCAGCTATATCAGGGTCCCTTCAGTAAGGACCTTATGAAATTGCAAAGCCTCTGTAAGGCAAAAGACACAGTCAGCAAGACAAAAAGGCCACCAACAGATTGGGGAAGGATTTTTACCAATCCTAAATCTGATAGAGGACTAATATCCAAAATCTACAAAGAGCTAAAGAAGCTGGACTCCAGAAAAACGAATAACCTCATTAAAAAATGGGGTGCAGAGCTAAACAAAGAATTCTCAACTGAGGAATCCCGAACAGCTGAGAAACATCTGAAAAAATGTTCAACATCCTTAATCATCAGGGAAATGCAAATCAAAACAACACTGAGATTCCACCTCATACCAGTCAGAATGGCTAAGATCAAAAATTCAGGTGACAGCAGATGCTGGGGAGGATGTGGAGAAAGAGGAATACTCCTCCATTGCTGGTGGGATTGCAAGCTTGTACAACCACTCTGGAAGTCAGTCTGGCGTTTTCTCAGAAAATTGGACATAGTACTACTGGAAGATCCTGCAATACCTCTCCTGGGCATAAACCCAGAAGATGTTCCAACTGGTAAAAAGGACACATGTTCCACTATGTTCATAGCAGCCTTATTTATAATAGCCAGAAGCTGGAAAGAACCCAGATGTCCCTCAACAGAGGAATGGATACAGAAAATGTGGTACATTTACACAATGGAGTACTATTCTGCTATTAAAAAAATGAATTTATGAAATTCTTGGGCAAATGGATGAATCTGGAGGACATAATCCTTAGTGAGGTAACCCAATCACAAAAGAAGTCATTGGATATGTGGTCACTGATAAGTGGATATTAGCCCAGAAACTTAGAATACCCAAGATACGATCTGTAAATCACAAGAAAATCAAGAAGGAAGACCAGCGTGTGGATACTTAATTCCTCCTTTGAATAGGAAACAAAATACCCATGAAAGGAGTTAAGAGACAAAGTTTAGAGCTAAGATGAAAGGATGGAACATACAGAGACTAACCCACCGGGGATCCATCCCATAATCAGTCACTATACTCAGACACTATTGCATAGGACAGGAAGTGTTTACTCGGTCACTTTTTACAATTTCCTTTCCTTTATTTTTTCCAACTGAACCTGGACATATGGCTGAGGTTTGGTTATTCTGTTTGAATTTGAGAACTTGGGCAGCAAGCTGGGTTGCTGGAAGTTTCATGGGTTTGTGAACATTTTGCAAAGTACAATTAAACATACCTCACAAAATAGAACAAAATATAATTTCAAAAATATATTAGAAAATTCCTAACTTAATATGAATTTCATCTTTGGAAACATAATTTTTTTTCTTGTTAATTGTTCTAAGGACACATCTTTCAAAAAGTCTCCAAAGGCTAAGCAAAAATATGTATAGGATCCTATGAAAATTTCATTTTCTAATTGTGGCCATTTTGGCTGAGCAATGGATTTATAAAGGCAGGATCATCTCTTAAAATAGAGGTCATGTGACAGAGATCACACATTCGGGGCTTTCAGGCAATTAAAATTAACACAATTAAAGTCCTTGTGGCAGAATTGACTGTTCTGATCTTGTTCTTTCTCACAAAATTAGCATCATGCTGCATTTTATCTTTGCATTTCAATACAGTTAATGAAGAGAATAAGTAGTTAGTATTTTTACATACTGTGTATAACACTCAGCAGGGAATAGATTCTGTTACAGACCCTAATATATCAAAGTTCATGAAAATTACATTTCATGGCAAAATCATCCTAGACAATATGAAATACCAACATCATCTTCAATTCACATTAATTTTTTTATGGTTCTGATATTAAATTCTATAATCCTCTATAAGCCATTGTACCAGGTAGTTCAAAGTGTCTATACTTCTTAGAAAGGTTGATACTTCATTCACAAAGGTAGAAAAAAATGATGGTAAAGCAAGACAGAGTATGGTGCCTACTATAAATAACAATAAAAGCAATATTAACAGAGTAAAAGATTAAGTCAGTAAAGAATCACATGAGTAGTGTTAAAATGTATCTGCCCATAGAGTGGAGGTACCACTTAGAGTTCATTTGGGATATGTGGTCTTCTGAAGCACCTTTTCATATGGTCTCCTTGTCCTAAGAAGGACCAAACAGCCTATGTAACAAAAGAGGTTAGACACTACACTGCCAAGTAAGTTTGAATCTTTGAGTCACAAACGAATCTTCCAACTTCAGAGTCCATCAAAACCAGTAATTTGTGGAGAGTACTGCAAGTATAGGAAACCACTCCAGGTTAAAAATAGAGTTGAAGCAGGTTGGATCTTTCTACCTCCTGTTATCCAACCATTTCTTCAAGAACTCATTAGTCTTGCCTACTCAATTTTACCAGTCTGTGGAAATAATTTTTCCTGTATTAATTGTGGCTCTGTCTATAGTGCTCTAGTTTGTTGACTGATTTTTTTTTGCTTCAGGCATGCCTAAATCCTACATGGATACCAATGTGGCTAAGTCATGTGTTTACTTTCTTGTTGAAACATGTTAAACAATCACTCACTGTGTGTGGTAGTTTGAATATACTTGGCCCAGGGAGTGGCAATATTAGGAGGTGGGACATTCTTAGAGAAAGTGATTCACTGTGATGCAGGGACTTGAAACCTCCTTGTAGCTTCCTGGGAGATAGCCCTCTTTGGACTTCAGTTGGATCAAGATGCAGAAGTCTCAGCTCCTTCCCTAGAACCATGTCTGCCTGGATGCTGCCATGCTTCCCACCTTTAGGATGAGGGACTGAATTTCAGAACTTGTAAGCCAGCCCTAATTAAATGTTATTTTTTATTGGATATTGTCTTTATTTACATTTCAAATGTTATCCCTCCCCTCTCCAGGTATTCCCTCCAGAAACCCCCATCCCTTCCCCCCTCCCACTGCCTCTATAGGGTACTTGTTGCCTTGGTCAAGGTGTCTATACACAGCAATGGAAACCCTAACTAAGACACTGGGTAAGTCAATATTTTACTTCTTCAGATTCTAGGGAAATTGTACCTTGTTTCTCCCTTAAAGACAGAGTTATGATTTATGAGACCTTGGGTAAGATATTTGCCTAACTAGGATCAGTGGCAACCCTGATGTGGTTGTGACCCATGCTGTGTACAGTATGTTGAAATGCTGTCTTTCTAGTAATCTGTTCTTGGACTCTGTGAGAAGTTAGTGTAACATGCCTAAGTGCTACTCAGTCTATGAAATGTAGGGGAAAATGTTCTCATCTGCAAATGCGGCCATCATAAAGCAAATATTGTAGCTTTGTGTGCTTTCTTTTTCTTCCTGGGATGAAGACTTGTTAATGCCATTAAAATGCATTAGGTTGATCAGCCATTATGCTAATGCATAACCTGGACAGTTCTGGGTCAATACCATTATGGCCTAAAGTTTCTTGATTGAAAAGGGACACAGTGACCCTGGCAAATTGGTTTGACAGGAATGTTTCCTATCTCACAGTGATAAAGGAGGTCTCATTGGAGTGTTTGATCACATTCAATTGGGGTAAAGGATAACATTGTCATTCTATCCTTAAAATATCTAAGTGGTTTCCTGATAACCCCTTTCTTAATAGAATGTTTGATCTCTTTTTTTTTTTTTTTTTCAAAACAAGGCTGTGCTTCAAAACAAGCCTAAAGTATATTCTGTTTGTAGAACAGGCTTAAATGTTAGCTTTTGTAAAATGTAAATGCAAAGTGTTTACAGGTTAGCATGGCTCAAGGAAGGGAAAAAAACCTAACACTTTTCATAAAGACATGATTATATTTGCAAAGCATGTACTTATTTCCTAGCTTTATTATTGCTAATATACATGATTTCAGAGGAGCACAGAGAAGCTGAATTTAAATAACTACTCATGGTAAGGCAGCCCCAATTATACACTTCATGGCTATTTATGTCCCCTAGTGATCAACTAGCAGTGGGAAGCAAAATTGACAACACACTGGTACAATCACAATTACGGGTCAAATTTCAACAAGCCTGTTTAAATAGTGTTCCATTAGATCCTACTTGATACACTGATTTACATATATTTTGACTATTTTCAGACATGTTATCTCCTTTAAAATGCCACAATATCATCATTTCCCATGAAGATGCATTAGCCCAGAGCTCTGAAAAACAAAATAGCGTGCCATGCAAAGAAATTTCTTCAGAATTTAAATTGCATTCGAATATTCTCCACCTTCATTTTAGATGATTAAAACATCATTTGGATTCCAGATCACAGTTATTTAATAGAGAAATTGAATATTTTAAAACCATTTAGCTATTCCTTTTCTTGGAACACTGCTGCAATTTTAGGATAAATAAAGTTCATTTTCATACAAGTAATTTCTCCCCACATGGACTCATGTCTTATGTAGTTTTGTCACACATTATGTTAATTTTCTTATAGCTTGTCTAGGTTGTTTCCTTTTGGAAGCTGTGACTCCTATACTGGGCTTTTCAAATACCATTGTGTTACAGGCATGTTTTTATGTGTTATAAGTACCATATTTAAGCTACTTTCTCTTCAGCACAATGCTACTGATAAAATCATTGAAGTCCATATTTAACTGCAGGACATAGTGATAATGCAGAACAAACCAAACATCAGCTCATGTGTGCACATTCCTATCCCTTAAAGCCATCTGATTCCCCTTCCTAGATCCAAATCTTCAAGCAGTGGAAATAGCTCCATTCAGCTCTGTTTTCCTTGCTTTTTATTGTTTGAAAAAAATATATATATATACAGTTTAGACTCCATATAGACACGCTAAGGACAGGGGAGCAGGGAGGGGGGAGGGGATTTTCGGGATAGCAGTTGAAATGTAAATTAAGAAAATATCTAATAAAATAAAAGTACATTGTTAAAAAGTCCATTACTAAAAAGTACAATGTTGCAGGACGTGGGTGTGCATGACTTTAATCTCTGCACTCAGGAAGCAGAGGCAGGCAGATCTCTGTGATTTCAAGGTCAGCCTGGTCTACAAATTGAGTTTCAGGACAGCCAGGACACAGAGAAACCTTGTGTCAAAAAACAAAAAACAAAAACAAAACACCAAACAAACAGATAAACAAACAAAACATTGTTTACACTTGCATTTGTAAGACATCCTAAAATAATATTAACATATCTGTAAACAAAGAATACTATTACACTACTTATAAATATGTATTTATTATGATCAATTCATTTTTCATATAATTAGCTGTAGATCAGCAATTTTAATGCCTATTTAGTATTTCATTGTGTAAATGACTGTTATTTACAAATTATGTGTTTGGAGAACTTCCCATTTAATGATATTGTGGCCTGTGCTCCTAAGAATACTCTGGATTATGGTTTCTGAAATAAATACATATGTTTCATAGGCAGTTGTAACAATTTCCATTATCATGAACGTATATAAACAATATAGTACTAGTAAACATGTAAACCAACTTTTGGTCCTGTTAAAATTCTTCTCATTGTAAATACTTGTATTAATATAATCTATTTATACAGATTTATGAGAAACTAAATAATAATTCAGTGTATCTAAACACTGTGTGCAATCAGTTCAAGGAAATTATTACTCTGTTTTAAAAAATATTTATCATTTTTATATCCTGGCAACCTTTCCATTCTTTTCCTCTTGTTATCTTGAGACAGATATGAACTTTCTGTGATGAGAGCTACCATGCTTTGTTGTAGAACGTCTTAACTAATTCTTCCTATTCAACCCTGTAGCATACATTATTTGACCTTTCTTTATTTTCTCTCACCATCTGCTTCCCTAGTGTCTAGTGACAGATATTCCACTGTCTTCTGAGATATTGGTTTTCTTTTTAGATTCAACAAATGCAGTATCATCTTTTTATGCCTAGTACATTTCACTTAATATAACACTGTTTAGCTCCATTTACTTTGTGGCAGTATCAGCACTGTGGAAAAGTTATTGGTTGTACCCTCACCTCCCTTGTTAGCTTATAATTTTCATAATATTTATTCTAACTGGAATGAGTTGGCATCACATTACTCTTTTGATGCATATGTCGTGATAATTAGTGAGAATTTTTCATCTACTGAATTAATAATATTTGCAAAAGTGCTGGGTTTTGCCAGCAATCCTGTAGGTGTAACTTGTATTTTCTTCATTATTCCCAGTACTAGACACAGTGTTACAGGTCTGGGTGCTGTTTATGCTCCAGGGAATATGTCTCCTGTCAGCTTTTCTATTTTACTATGTACATTCTTCTTTTGTGCTGTGAGAATACATTATGAAGTGTATATAATTTCTTCATATGTTTGTCTATCCCACTGAATTTCATGTTCACTCATGGTAATAACAACTTTATTACTGCATTCATAGTGATCAGACCTGTCATTCAGTTGCCTAGTTCTGCAGATAATATTGCATCCATCTGGTTAAAATTTCTTCTTGAATTTTAAAGAAAGAAAACATAAATCTTCACTCCAGAAGTTTTGAAGGATACTGTGTATGGAGGAGAAATATTATGGGATGAAGGCAGCAACTTCAGAACATATGTATATGTATATTACAGATATTGATGTATGTGAGTGCATGTATATAAATATGAATGTATTTATAGAATACAACATAAGTGTGAGTAAATGTAAATGTGTGAATACATACAAATGTATGTACAATACGTGTACAAATGTGTGTATAGGTAGATAGAGTGATTGATAGATAGATGATAGATAGATAGATAAATAGATACCTTATTATATCATTATATATCTATATACATGAGTTTGTATGTTTCTCTAGAAAGGAAATGCAGGTTAATGTACACTGTCAGCTTTCCTATTTTGTTATTTGTATTCTTCTGTGCTTTGAGAATACTTTATGAAAGGGTATATAAATATTTCATGTACTTTTCTACTCCACTGAATTTTATGTTCATTCATGGTAATAACTATTATTGTATTCATAGTGATAATGATGTATCCATATGCATGCATATATGTACACATGTGGTTTATGTATGTATATATATGTGTGTATGTGTTTTCATATATATGAATTATCAAAAAATGAATGTGTATGAGTCCATGTGTGTATATAGATATGCATTTAAATAAAGAAATTTAATCATGAATGTATTTGTGCTTATCTGTGTGCATATGAACACATATATGTATGCATATGAACATATGTGTGTGTAGTAATGAGTAAGTCTCGACCATATGTTGTTTACATATGAATGTTTATGTAAGAATAGATGGGTACATACATACATACTTACACATGCTTTTATACATATTACCAAGGTATAAATGATTTGACCACTCTATATTCATATGTTGAAACTATACTCCAGCTTCTAAGATATTCGTATCACTAAGGTGATATGATTATAGACAGGGCCTATGGAAGGTCATTACACCATACACACATGGTGTTCATGAATGGGGTAATTGATATTATAAACAAAGACCTAGAACACTCTCTTGTTTCTCCCAGTTTAGAAGTCTAACTGAGTTGGATCCATCTATGAATCAAAAATATATGACTTTGGTGAATTATTAAAGTATAAGACCTTGATTTCCCAAAACTATGATAAATATATAATTTTGAAGCCACACACTTGATCACAATTTATAAGAGCAGCGTGGATGTACAATAAATATGGATTCAAATGTAAATGTGTATATTTGCTCTAGTTATACTTATAGTTAAAAGTGAAAAGGTGATATTTAATTCTGATATGGCACATGGCTGTTTCTTTATAAACTGAGTTCAAGATTCACTTGACGAAAGTTTTCTTTCTAAATAACACATTATATTAATAATTGTCTTAGTCAGGGTTTCTATTCCTGCACAAACATCATGACCAAGAAGCAAGTTGGGGAGGAAAGTGTTTATTCGGCTTAAACTTCCATACTGCTGTTCATCACCAAGGAAGTCAGGACTGGAACTCAAGCAGGTCAAGAAGCAGGAGCTGATGCAGAAGCCATGGAGGGATGTTCCTTACTGGCTTGCTTCCCCTGGCTTGCTCAAACTTCTCTCTTATAGAACACAAGTCTACCAGCCCAGAGATGGTACCACCCACAAGGGGCCCTCCCCCTTGATCACTAATTGAGAAAATGCCCCACAGCTAGATCTCATGGAGGCACATCCCCAATTGAAGCTTCTTTCTTTGTGATAACTTCAGCCTGTGTCAAGTTGACACTCAAACCCAGCCAGTACAATAATAAAAATAGAAAAGCATGATTTTATGTTACTGTATAGAATATATGCTTCTATATATTTGTATTTTGGTTTTTATGCGATTCTCATTCCACAAGAATGGGTAGAAAATGGAATTCAAATGTTCAAAGATTTGGAATTTAAATACATTCTGTTTTTTTTAATTAAAAAATAAAATTTCTGCTTTTGAATGATGGCAATTAAATACTATGGTCAGGAATAACCTTTTATCTTCCATGAGATAATTCTTGGCATGAAGATAATAATTTTGCTTTCAGAAACCTAGGATTAAGACTGCAAATTTGTATGGCACTGTTATTTAAAAATGTGATTACACATAAATTAAACTGTCAAAGTTTTAAACTAAAACTCATGCTTTTTGTAAATTTTCTTAACATTAAAAGTATTTTATTAACACCAAATAAACCATAATTATGAAGTTGGAGTTATTTACAATAATTATCTAATTTCTCTAATCATATCAGCATGTAGGTAAAACTTCCAAACATTACCTAATTGCTTCTAAAATTTTAAATATTGTTGATAAGAATTAGAACTAAAATAAAAAATTGGAAGAATTCAGAGAAATCATTTTAAAATTGTGTTTATCACTGTTAACATGAGCCTACATATATTTTGCTTGGATATGAGGTTATTTCTCTCTGTTTTAAGTTGAAGAAAGCATGCTGGTTTCTCTGGTGATCTCCACAAAGTTTTCTATGTGCTACATTAACAATATAAGTTAGTTTTCCATACAGCTATGGAAGACCTCTTAAAAACACATTTGCCACTAAAAAAAATTTAACCTTGGTTATGAAATGTAGAATAGCAACTGCAATATGACATAACTTCCTAAGGAAGAAAGCCATTGGCCCATTACCTGAAAAAAATATCGTATCAGGATGCCTGAATCATACACATGTACAACACTTATGTGGTAACATGGAGCCACTTGGTCTCTGTGCCCTAGATAGCTATGCTGTGCATTATTAATATATAATGATCACATTGGTATATGCACTTATTTTGATTGTTATGCTTATTTAGTGTGTGTGTGTGTGTGTGTGTGTGTGTGTGTTTATTTTGAATTCTGTAACAGAGAACTACAGACTGAGTAATTTTTCAAAAATAAGACCTCCACAGTCAAAACACCACTTAACATGTGGGCACATATGGGGAAATCTCATAGGGCTCCTTCCATAGATAAAGAGTTACAGACAATCAATAAACAATAAGAGCTCTTTGATAGGTTCTCCAATTCCATGTGGTAGCAATGTTAAATGAATTTATCATTTTTCTTTGTATTTACACACACACACACACACACACACACACAGACACGCACACACTCTTAAGGAAGAAAATGTCTTGTACTATTGATGGATTGGGGGGTCACAGGAAAAGTTAGAGGGATATGGGTCGAAATGATGCAACATATTCATGTACAATATTCTCAAATATATTTCTCATTTCTCATAGATTTACAGACCTAGAAGTTCAAGAGTTTGATGGTTGTACCAGACAATAGACTGCTATATCACAATATGAAAAACAAGACACATGAGTTTATTTGAGACACAGAAGGCATTTGTAAGCAGAACTTCAGACAACTCCATTCATGAGCTCTCCCTAGATCCGATGATAATGACATTCATCCATATACAAAGGTAGAGCTGTCCCAGTAAAATTGTCTCTCTCTGTGTCTCTGTTTCTCTCTCTCCCTTCCTCCTTCCCTCCTTCCCTCCCCTTCTCTGCCTCTCTCTTCTGCTTTCTTATGTTGCCTCTCTTTCTTTTTCCCTTCCTTCCTTTCCTTCTTCCTTATTTCCTTCCTTCTTTCCTTCCTTCCTTCCTTCCTTCCTTCCTTCCTTCCTTCCATTCATTCATTTTTTAATTAGATCTTTTCTTTATTTACATCTCAAATGTTATCCCCTTTCCTGGTTTCCCCTCTGAAAATCCCCTATCTCCTCCCCCCTCCCAATCACCAACCCAATCAGTCCTGCTTCCTGGTCCTGGCATTCTCTTACATTGGGGCATAGAGCCTTCACAGGACAAAGGGCCTCTCCTCCCATTGATGTCTGACAAGGCCATCCTCTGCTACATATGCAGCTGGAGCCATGGGTCCCTCCATGTGTACTATTTGGTTTAGTCCCTGAGAGCTTTGGAAGATACTGGTTAGTTCATATAGTTGTTCCTCCCATGGGGCCGCAAACCCCTTCAGCTCCCTGCCTTTCTTTCCACGTGCTAGTCTCCTGAGAGTTGTGTGTTTCCTATCTTTGATTCATTATGATAAGTATTTCTGATTCTTCACTTTGCCTACTTCCCAATTATAAATCACTTTCAAACATGTCTGCTTTCTTCTACAAACTAACTTTAATTACATTGTTAGGGATTAAAGGTGTGTGCTAAGGGTTTGTCTGAATTCTGGGCAGAACATACAGTAATCCAGAGCATCTCTGCTTTCCAGCCAGATCACATAGACCTAGGACTTTGACTATTATTCCTTGCCAGAGCAATCATATTGCTGGATTAAATTTGCTTTACACAAGATTCTTCTTCAAAACATTACACATGTCCCCTTGTCTTGGGTCTAATAACTACTTAGCTCACATAAGAGTCATGAGTTTAAATGGCATTTAAAGACATATGCAATCACTCTAGTACTGGTACAGTGACAACCTGATCCAATATTACCATTCTGCTTCTTCTCCTATCAGGAAGACTTCCAGGAATATATCCTGTGATTTATTTGTACCCAAAGTCAAGAGAAGCAGGGTATGACGGATATCACTGATTTGTGGTCTTTGCCCCGGGCCAGAATCTGGCCATTTATTTTCAGAAGCAGAGTCATCCCAGTGTCCTGGCTAATGTGAAATATACCTTTGGAGCATACTTTAATAATATAATTTTGGGTTTTGGGGGGGATACACAATAAACTTCATTTTCTCCCACCACCCCTAAATATGGCTGACTTATAGAAGTAAGAGTTATAGCATTATTTCTAATGTTTCAGATATTCTATGCATTAATGTTAGAATTATTATAAAGCAACCACAATAGACTCATGCATAATCTTCACTAATTTTTTTTTAAGATTGCCAATACCAAACAATTTTTACTTCTAACCTCAGATGTCCTTCTTTGTACCTTTAAGATGGGACATAAAGCCTAGTTTTCTTTATGCAAAAAGTCACCACTACAAGATTAACATTGATTTGATAAGTATGTAATTGGGTGCAATATAGCAATTGAAATGAAAGCATTTTAATCTCGGTAGAAATCACTGTAAATGTAACGCTGGTAAAGAACATCAGAAAATAGACCCTTGTTAGCAAGATGGGCATCGTGTCAGGGAGATAAGAAGCTCAGAAGTCCTTGGTAGTGATCATAGTATTTCTGTGATGCTATTTATTTACAACACATCAGTATAAGTTGTTTCATTAGAAGGTTAAAGTTTTCTTTTCAAATTCCAATTTGCATGAATGTCTGTTTTAAATAGGCAACAGAATCATAGAACTAATATCCTATTAAATTTAATAATCTTAAAGTGTATACTATACATATTGCACATAAGAAATATGAGGGAATTTCTTATAATCTTTACAATATAGATTATGGATATGTAAGTTAACTGAAGATAATTCAATTACATTGACTTAGACTGATCCACAGATGCATAAACCATTTTTTTCATGTATGAATGAATTCGTATTTATGTCACATATTTTTTGATGTGGTACATTAGATATACAAATATAAAATGTTGTAAATGGAAATAGAGTATTATTTTTCCATACATTTAATATACAGAATATTAATACATATTTAAAAAGACTGAACGCATTTCCAGCCGAGTAGTAATTTTAATCAAGATAGATGTTAACATTTAGCTGCAATTGCTGATTTGTCCTAATTGCCTAACATTCTATATTCTGAAATGGCTGAAGAAAATTGAACAAGATTACTCAGAGAAACTTCTTCAATAATAGCTTTTTCAGAAATTCTAGAAGGTATATTTTGACATTAAATTTTATGCATAAGGCTCAAACTAAGTTGTGCTAATTATTGTGGATTTTTCCATGTATATTATGCCCTTTTAAAAGACTAAGAAGACAACCTCAAATTTGATTATTTTCAAATAAAAATTCCTAAAGTACTTCATAAAGGGGACAAAAAATTAGATTTTTTTTCAAGACAGGGTTTCTCTGTATAGTCCTGGCTGTCTTAGAACTGACTCTGTAGACCAGGCTGTCCTTGAACTCATAAATCTGCCTTCCTCTGCCTCCCAAGTGCTGGAATTAAAGGAATACACCATCACTTCCTGTTCTAAATCAACTACTCGTTGTGTTTTATTTCATAAATGCTATTTCAGTTTTTAAAACATATAATTTCCACAAGGTTCTAAGAAATAAAATATAGTTTATTTGTCCCTCTACCCCACATTGAAACAATGGCACTATTATCTCCCTGGTTGTATTGTTCACTTAACATCTTTTTCATGGGCCTTTTCTTTTATTCATTCTTTCTTTAAACCATTAAAATATTATTGAAATCTTTTTATTGGATATTTTATTTATTTATATTTCAAATGTTATCCCCTTTTCAGGTTTCCCTTCAGGAATCCATCTATCTCATCCTTCCTTCCTCTGCTTCTATGAGGGTGCTCCTCACCAACCCACTCACTCCTGCCTCTCTGCCATGGCATTCCCTACACTGGGGCATTAAGTCTTCACAGGACCAAGGGCCTCTTCTCCCATTGATGCCCAACAAGGCCATCCTCTGCTACATATGCAGCTGGAGCCATAAGTCCCACTTGGTTGGTGGTTTAGTCCCTGGGAGCTCCTAGGGGTCTGGTTGGTTGATATTGTTGTTCTTCCTATTGGGTTGCAAACCCCTTCATCTCCTTCAGTTCTTTCTCTAACTCCTCCATTGGGGCCTCCTTGCTCACCTCAATGGTTGGTTGTGAGTAATCGCTTCAGTATTTATCAGGCTCTGACAGAGCCTCTCAGGAGACAGCTATATCAGGCTCCTGACAGCAAGCACTTTTTGGCATCAGCAATAGTGTCTGGGTTTGCTTTATGAATGTGGGATGGAACCCCATGTAGGTCAGTCTCTAGATAGCCTTCCTTTAGTCTCTGCTCCAGACTTTGTATTTTGTCCCTTGAGTATTTTGTTCTCCCTTCTAAGAAGGACTGAAGCATCCAGACTTTGAAATTTTTATTCTGCTTTTGGATTTTACTTCAGGTCCTTTCCATATCATCTCAGAGGAAGTCCCAGTTAAGGTAAAATTTGCATAAGAGAGGAGGTTTGGTTATACTATATCATTATTCGTTCTGTCAAACACATCAGGCATACTGGAGACAGAGTTTATACAGAGTTTATACTGCTAATATAGTTTATACATGGCCCACCATTTTCAGTGAAAGAGAAAGTCTGGTGCTATTGTAAAAGGCAGAAACCCTGTCTCGAAAAACCAAAAAAACAAACAAACAACAAAAAAAGGCAGCTAGCTGCATGATGAATATGCTCCTGCCTTCATAGAGAGGGGTGAAAACAGTACTCCCTTAGCGTGTGCTCAGAAACTTACTGACGTCATATGGACAGTGACTGCATTAACCAAATGAGAGTTTATCTAGAATTCATTCATGCTTCACCCCCTAGAATGCCCCTCATTTCGGGCCTCCTCTTTGTTCTCTTCCTTCCCTCTTTCTGTACATTTAACCTCTGCTCACTTCCTTTACTGTTCTCGATATTCCACTTTAAAAACACTTGTGCTTCAATCCCTCCTTTCACAAGCATTTGCTTTTATTTCAGAAAGAACATTATGCTCAGTTTTTGTTGTTTTCTTTTGTTGTTTTTAATATTAAGAGTTAGTTGTCTCTGTTGGTTTTCCTGTGGGGTTGCTATCAGAGGAGTTGGGGAGAGGAGGGGGAGGCAGGAGGGCTCTGTAAGGGGGTCCAGTAGGGAGGGGCACCATTTGAGATGTAAAAAAAAAAAATTAAGGTTGCTGCTTGCCTTAACAATGATGGTTTCTCTCCATCTCTCTCTCAGGCCATTTCTTCATTTCATTCATACTTCCTTGCCTGTATTACTCAAAAGAAATGTTCCCATTTCTAGTAAGAACAAGATGCCTATTTGGCAAGAAGGAAGAAAAAACTGTTTAAATTTAATTTATTGAAAGCTGACAGTAAATGTTAGAGCATGCCAGGCAGGATCCCATAGTGCTCCAGCTCCACGCTTTTCACACGGACTTCCAATAGCTTAGCATATTGATTTTACAATTTATGGCTTTCAAAGCCATTTGCAGCTTTGATCCTTCTTAGAGCTCCAATTTGCTTATGTCAGTCAAGAACACACTGACATTGTTCCATGACAGAATGTTTCCTTTGTAGCTCTGTTTGTTTGTTTGTTTGTTTGTTTTGTTTTGAAAGCTCAATTCATTTGGCATGGGACTGGAAGATAGCATTGATTTCCCTAGCATTCTCCAAGTTCGAATCCCGTATATTTTGACCCTGTTTGAAATTTTTAAAAGGACAGTTTGTGCAGTTCTTTTATAAATTTCTCTTTTCTCAAATACTGTGTTTGGCTTAAAAAGAAAGACAGTAAATGCAGAAAGGAAGGAAGGAAGGACAGAAAGAAAAGTAAAAAAGAAAGAGTGAAAGAGAGAAAGAGAGAAAGAGAGAAAGAAAGAAAGAAAGAAAGAAAGAGAGAGAGAAAGAAAGAGAAAAGTGAAAAAAAAAACCTGAGAATCAAATGTGTGCTCGTGAAATGAAGTAGAGGTTTCCCATCACTCCTGACGGACATTTCCACTCATCTTTGCTGTTGTTTTGTACTCTCTGGTTATAATGTGAAAGCTTCCTTCCAGGTCCATTAGAAGTGGCACTCCTCTTTTCAGGGCCTGGATGAGCAAATGAGTGCTGCTTCTTAGTGCCTGTAGTCAACCTTCCTTACTTTACCTTTTCATTCTCAGAAGACTGTATTATTTGTAATTCCTGTGATTTTCTCTGCTTTTTTCATTTGTTTGTTTCTTTGGTTTAGTTTTTCCTTTTTCAGTTTTAATCATCTTGTATGAAGGTCCCTTGGTTCACCAGATGGCTCAACAGGTAAAGGCACTTGTAACCCAAAACCATATTACATCCAGAAACTTTCTCCCATTATTTTTTTGCAAAGTTAAAAAAAAAAAAAAAAGAGTTGGAATGAGGTCACACTTGACTAAAACCTACTATTATTATTAATTTGTTTCTATTGGAATATATTTCTGTCAACGTAATTTATTCCTTTTCTACAAAAGAAATTGAGTGTGTGTGTGTGTGTGTGTGTGTGTGTGCGCACGTGTGCATGTGCGTGAGTTAAAATATAAAAGATTGGATTTCCCTTACAGGAGAAAGCTGTGTGCTCATGTGCTTTTTGTTGTTGTTGCTGTTATAGGGGAAATATTCAAAGACAAAGAGCTCTCAGTTTGATAACTCTCTTAATACATATTGACACTTGTTATAATAAAATAAGTGACAATGCATGTAGCCAGTTCTCTGAGTTGGAAGCTCTATCTGATAATTGCTTTACAAATTTTACATATGATTGGAAAAATACAAATTTAAAAAATGAAATCTCTTATCAGCTATTAAAAATAATTTTAAAGTGTTAGAAAAAATCCATATCTCTTGAAACACATTCTAAACTAAAGATAAATTGCTTCTGTGTGTGTGTGTGTGTGTGTGTGTGTGTGTGTGTGTGTGTGTGTGATATTTCTCTCTCCATCTAGAGTGGTAGCTTGTATGGATACAAGTAGAAGATAGAAAGCATCTAGAAAATTAAAAGACAGAATTTTAGAACTGTCTGTACTAAGAGAGCCAAAGGCATATGTCTAGCCACTTTGAAACATTAGGTTATCTACAAACTCTTCCTAAATACAAAAGTAGAAATGGAGTCTTCAAAGACAGTAAATACTTAAAAGGAAAGGTGAACCACAGCATTTCTGTCAGTGTGCCCATTAACCTCATGTGTCCTGCTCATTCCCATGCACGAGACGGAATCATCTTCCTGTTAAAGATCACCTCTATTGCTCGTTTTCTTATTTTGCTGCATGTGAAAAATATGTGTATACATATTTAAGCTGTGTGGACATGGAAGTATGTTCACTTGTCTATGTGTGCATCTAGGTGCGTGAACCTGTTTGTGAAGGCCAGGAATGGATGTCAGATGCTTTCCTAAGTTGCCCTTCACTTATTTCTGGAGATAGTGATTTTCACTCTATATGGAGCTTACCAATTGTCTAAGCTTAGTAAACAATCGATTTCAGGAATGGACCATCTTCACTGGACCCCATCCCTGGAGTTATGAATGTGTTCAGTATTCCCAGATTTCACATGGGTTATGGTGACCCTAACCCAGCTATGCTTGCTGTAGACATGGTACTTGCTGGGTCACCTCTTCAGTCCAAATGTCTCATGCTTCTTTCGAAGCCTTACTCCTTATGACTCTCATTAGCTTTTATTTATTTGTATCTACAGTTTACTTTTGACCTACCCTTCTTCTGTAGCTAATAATCAAATTTCTTCACAACATAAGGTTTAGAAACCAAAGCAAAAATTATTAATAACAAATTACAGGTTGAAAGACACTGCTTGTTTCAACTTAGGAGGAAGTAGCTTTCTAACACTTCAGTGTCTGCATTACCCCCCACTGGCCATATCTGTTGCCTTTTCTGCCTGTCTTCCACTGTTATTACACTTAGCAACTCTTGCACTTCTTATTTTTCTAGTACAATTCTAGTGAATGATTTTAGCCAACATTCTTCTGTACTTCATTTCCACCTTTTCTTAAGAAGTGAAAATCCTTTCAAGAACACTTTGCCTTATTTTTACCTTGTTATTTCCCCTTTTAGATGATCTCAGGAATTTCTAATGTTTTTCCTATCACTTCCATGCAGATAACTCACAGATGTATATATCTAGCTTTGACCTTTAGAAAGCTAAGTGATCCAGACTCACATTCTAGTTGCCTATTGTGCTTTGCCACCTGGCTGTCATTCTGGTGACTCAAACTTGACATTCACAAGCTCTAAATTACTACAGTTCCTTTTCCTAATGTCTTTTTCTTCAAACTCCCCTTCCTGGAGGCCATAAGCCTTCTAATACCTGGTTAAAAAGTTGCATTATTCTTAAGAACTTTCATAAGTGTAATAAATGGGGCAACTTAATGGTTGCTCTTAAGTTCAGGCCATAACATAGAACATAGAGTCTTTATGTGTAAAGAGTTAAAACAAGTGGTTAACATCTTAGATTAAAATGAGTCTGTCAGTGTTCTATTACCAGCAGAACTTACAAGTTTGTAAACGTCACCAATGAAGCTTTCTATACCTTTTCCTTCCCTGAACTATAACAAATTAACAGGAGAAGTCATGGATAAAAAAAGGTCTGGATGGGGTGATGAGTTATATTGATACATCATAAATCATAAGCAACTTCTTTAAAACATACACAGTCTGTTGCTAATTTAATTGTAATTAAATGCATTATACAGAAAGTCAGTATAAGCTAGTGTTATTTTAATATTTGATGAATGGCAAGAAGTGATAAAGACAAGGAAACTATTGCCTTGAATGTCTAAAAGTTGCATAACTTTATTTCCTTTCAGATAGCCACAAAGGAGTCAATAAAGTGTGTCTTTTAGTTGGGTATAAGACTGGTTTGAATACAGTGGGAAATGTATACAATGAAGTAGATAACTAAGTTTTTTTTGTCCTTAGGACTATGTCAGTGACTAGTTACCTCAACTGTATAACTTAATTAATGCAATTAAACTAACATTTGATTACTTCTAGGATAGTAAATTTATTATTGATTTTATATATGAAGTAGATATTAGCTGTTTAGTAAAGGATGATCACACTAAAATTTACAGATATAAAGAGCCAAACTAACAAGGAAGACTATAAGGTGAAATCCATGGCTTTTCCTGGGAAGGGCAATTAAAATAGATTTTGTAGCTGGACTTGAAGCCGGTGGGTATGGGAAAAAGAAGGACCAGATGGGAGAGGAAAGGAAGAAGGGGGAAAGTATAGGGGAGAGAGGATTGTTATTAAATGGAGTGTGTGGAAACCTAGTGCTGGGGAAAGTTCCTGGAACCTGTGAGGAAGAGCCTAATGAGGACTCCCAGATACAGAGCCTTGATGATGCATCAAGTATAAACAGACAAAGCTTCCAGTGGTGATACTGGGGTACAAATGCAGGCATAAAACCTTCTACCTACAATTTGACCTGCTTGCAAGCTATGGTGTAACAGACCGTCTGGGAGTGGCCAACTGAAGACTGGTATGACTTGAAGCCCACACTATCAGAGGAAGCCTATGTGTAATGGTACCTGGAGAGCCAGGAATCAGAAGCTGGATTTCCCAGAGACCTATGGTAGAACAAATCATAACTGGTGAAAAACAATAAAAAAAGTGAATAAAATGATTCCTAATGATAGTCTGCAATACAGCACCTCAACTGCCATCAGTGTGGCTTTGTGGCAGCTGGAAGAAGCAGATGCAAAGACTCACAACCAAACCCTGCAGAAGGGGGACCAGAGAGATTATAGAATCCAGAGGGGTCTAGGATACCAGGAGAACACTGCCCACAAAATAAACTGAGCAAAGTTCATAGGGGTTCACAGAAACTGAAGTGATAAATAGAGCCTACTTGGGTCTGTGCTATGTCCTCTGTATATATGCTGTGGTTGTTTAAGTTGGGGCTTTTGTAGCAGTTCTAGCAGTAGAAGTGGGAGAGACTCTGACTCTTCTGTCTGCCCTTTGGGACTGTGCTCATCCTACTGAGTTGCCTTGGTCAACCTTGACATGAGGGTTAGTGTCTGGTTATGGTATCATGTTCTGCCTCATGCAGCTATTATCCCTAGTAGGCCTCTCTTTTCTGACTGAAAATGTAGGCATACTTGATCTGGGGCAGAGAGGAGCTTGGGGGAAGGGCAGGGGGGAATGTGAGCAGTCACAATGTATTAATATGAGAGAAGAATAAGTAAAAATAAAAAAGCAAAAGAATCCAAGAAAAAGTAGTATTTTGTTACATTAAAAAATACCGAATGGCTGAGAAGCACATGAAAAAATGCTCAACATCCTTAATCATCAGGGAAATGCAGATCAAAACAACCCTGAGATTCCACCTCACACCAGTAAGAATGGCTAAGATCAAAAATTCAGGTGACAACAGTTGCTGGCGTGGATGTGGAGAAAGGGGAACACTCCTCCATTGTTGGTGGGAATGCAAGCTTGTNGGCTGCCAGGGATCCATCCCACAATCAGTCACCAAACATAGACACTATAGCATATGCCAGCAAGATGGTGCTGAAAGGGCCCGGATATAGCGGTCTCGGGGGAAAATATACCAATGCCTGAAAAACATGGAGGTGGAAGCTCACGGTCAGCTATTAGATGGAACACAGGGTTCCCAAGGAAGAAGGAGCTAGAGAAAGTACCCAAGGAGATGAAGGGGTCTTCAACCCTATAGGTGGAAGAATAACCATGAACTAACTAGTACCCCCTGGGCTCGTGTCTCTAGCTGCATATATAGAAGAGGATGGCGTAGTTGGCCATCAATGGGAAGAGAGGCCCCTTGGTTATGCAGACTTTATATGCCCCAATACAGGGGAACGCCGGGGCCAAGGGGTGGGAGAGGGTGGGTAGGGGAGCAGGGCCGGGAGGGGGGAGGATATAGGGAACTTTCTGGATAACACTTGAGATGTAAATGAAGAAAATATCTAATAAAAGTTGAAAAAAAATCATAAATAAAGAAGACTTGAGCATAAGATAAAAAAAATAATACTTAATCATTATTTAACAATTTGTCTCTGCAGTGTGGCTCTGTAAACTTTCAGGTTTAAATTGATAAAGACTACAGGCATGTTGCACAGCTGAATAAAAGTCTTGATACTTTAATAAACACATGTATGTTTTGGAAAGTCTTGATATTTTGATTATGTATATGTTGGTTTGGAATTGGCATCCATTAACTTTACTATGACAACAGATTAGCTATCCCTTGTGTATTCTGATTCTTTTTCCTTTCAATTGTTCTCTCCAACAAAGATACAGAAACCACTTATTTCTCTGGTTAGCATCCAAATCAAATACATTGTCTCATTTGAACCATGGGAACAATCAAATGAACTATCATTTCTATTGAGCCATAGGGATTTTTATATTACTCAAATAGAAAGCTCATATTGACAACTATCAAAATAAACTCTGTAGAAATCTTTCAGAAAAGTACTAGATTATGTTTCACAAATATTTCTTAAAACGTCTTTTCTGCAAATTATAACAACATGTAGGGCTTGGGGTATTGATCTATTAATTCCATTGTTTTAAAGGCTTAAGCCAGAGGTTCATAAGTTCATGACATTCCAGGGAAACTGGAAAACATGAAAAGAAACTGTTTCATGCTAAAAGTATAAAAGGGTGAGGGTCAAGGTTTATAGCTCAGAAATAGCACTATCCAGATTCTGTGTTTATTCCCCAGCACTTAAAAAACAAAACAAAATACAGATACGAAGAATGAAGGGAAGCCTGGAGGAATAGAAGGAGACACACAAACATGTACGCTTGTACAAGAGGAGGCAGGATGGGAGGGAGACAGACAGACAGACAGGGAAAGACACAGACAGAGACAGAGAAAGATAATATGAGTGCATGCTACTGTTGAAAATGAAAACACACATTTGTGGCTTTGGGGTTCATTTTAGGAAACAATATTTCCTCTTAATTTTTTCTAGTTGTTTTATAAATCTATTGATGTATCATTTTTTCATTCATTCAGCTAGCCACATAGTAATGATAAAATATAATTCAGACCTAAATAAATAATATTTTATGATATTTCATTAAGTAAAAAGAAAAAGAGGGTTGCGAGTTTGATAGTATTCATACTATGAAGAAGTGCCAGGATCATTTTATTCTCAAAGACACTAAAGTTTCATAAAACTTCAACACAATTTGCACATGACCAATATTTAATAGAACTCCTGTATTGATTAAAAAACATATGAATAAAATGTTCAAATTCTATAAGTACATATTTTGTGAGATATAATCTATAAAATCTGGGGCATATTTATGTTTTTATACATAAACTGTGATGTAATAGCATGATAAAAATTACAGTTCCAACTTTGCTTTTCCTTTGTCTCTAATTGATGAAACTATATTCAGGTAGCTTCACACTGCTTCTGAACACACCACTATATCCTTGAATTTTAAGTTTATATTGCCTGAAGTCAAGTATGAATCATGAATTTCAATATATTGGTTTCTATTTTTCTCTGCAGCAAAGTTGAAGAAAGCACGTATTTCTCTGAGTAGCTTCTGATTCAAATGAATGTTCTCATTTGAAGCATAAGGAACAATCAAATCAACTATCATTTCTAAAAAAAAAATATAATGATGTATAACACATTAATGATTTATATATTATTAAAGTAGACCATGATTTCCTTATGCAGACTTTGAATATGATTATTTAGCATGGTTATTTAGAGATGATACTGTAAAAGATCATTCTGTCTTCCACACCTGGTAGAAACCATAATACCTAGAGGCCAGAACAATAAACTTTCATAGAGTCAGTGGTACAGATTTTTGGTAGGGATTTTCTCCCAGCTTCCTTTATTATCTTGTGCCTATAAATACAAATGTTTATGGAAATTATCACTTGGAAAAGTAGATATTTAAATTTTCAGAAAAAAAAACCTTTGTCATAGTAAATGAAATAAAGATAAATTTTACATGAATTATCATCTAATTTGGGGACAAGATAATTTCCATTTTTTTTTTTTGTCACCAGTATGAGGCACACAGAGATGGTAATAGGGAGTTTGCTTCCTGGCATTTCTTTACACAAAATGAAAATACTACTTTTCTCACACAATTTTTCCCTAAAATGTGATACAATGTATTGCTATTAATAGGGCAGGTAGTAAGTAGAACTAGGTGATAACTTATGGGCAATTGTAGGTGATAAAATCATACATAGAGAAAATCTATGAGATATGGGGGAATTATAAGTCTTGCATATTGCACATCAATATCATCTTTAACATCTATCATGCACTTTATCTCACATAAATGCTTCAGGGTATATTTCCTCTTTTGGCAAGTTTCAGAAGTAACCTTAAAAGATACCATAGAAATTATACATAATTACCTTTAGCAAGTCTATATTTTGGTTATGTTTGCTTATGGTGCCTTTTTGTTTTGCTTTGTTTTGTTTTTGTTTGTTTCTTTGCCAAATTAGTGAGATCAATTATCAATGATTAATGAAGAATGCGTGGTTAGAACATATCATGATCATCATTATTATATTATTATAAGAAAATGGTGGACTCTAATGTTTTGAAGAAAAAAAAACAGTAGCAAGAAATACAGAAGTTATGACCAGAAATGGACTGCAAAACTAATATATATATATATATAATTTTGGGAATCAAACTCAACTCCTTATGCTTATTTAGTGAATACTTTATTGGCTGAACTAATTCTTCAGTCTCATAGACATCCATTCTGATTCCATCTCTCAAATACAGAGCTAAAATAGAAAATATTTAATAAATGTTGTTGAATTATACTTGTTCAAATGTTAGTCTAACAGTTCCAGATAAATGCTCTCACTATTTGTCTAGCTGCGGTGCTCTCTCAGACAAATTGCCTTGAACAGTAATTGTTTCTTTCCTCAATGTTTTAGTCAAGCATCTTTACTATGTAAGTTAGAAAATCTCAGTGGCAAGCAAAGCAAAAGATGACTGAAGTTTCAGCCATGATTGGGGATAGTAAAGCGAGCAAAGTCTTTGTACTATGTTGTAATGTACTTTATAAGTATATTCTGATTTCATAGTTTTTAAAAGTTAATACATTTTATTTTTATAGAGCAAATTTGGGTTCACCACAATTTTGAGCAGAAAGTACAGGGTGTACCCATTTACTCTCACTCCTAGAACCTGCACATATGGCCTGACAGCTGGCACCTAGGACCAAAGTGGCACATTTGTCACAACTTTGGGACATACATAGGCATATCTTCACCCATGGCCCACAGAATGCACCAGAGTTCACTGATGTCTGTTACTCTTTCTCTTAAAATTAAATGTAAATGCCTCTCTCTTTAGAATTTTACTCTTAGCTCTTTAATGCACAGCTACTTAGCAGATAGTATGTAGTATGTGGCTTCTAAACCAATCCAAGTTACTGCATTCCAACTCCTTCATACGTTTGCCTTTTAACATTTGTGCACTGATGATAGACTGAACAGCAGCCATAGGACAGCTTTTAGAGCAAAGCAACTATTTGTTACAAGCTTGGTGATGATAATTACCTAATTTACCACCTTAGCCATAAAATGAGGCCATCCCTACAGGTTTGCATTTGGAAAGGTTAAAGGAAGTTCAGAAGTTTGGGGCAAATGATAATGATTCAAACACTGTAGACATGCTGTGGTTGAATATTTTATTCCTTTCTTCATTTTGGTGTTGATGTCCCATTTGTATTTAATTAGGCTGAGATATCTTCTAATATAAATAAATACACAATCCGTTGAGAAGAGAAAATAATGGATATTTTAAACACACAAAACGAACAAAATTCTGGAGGTTATGTAAAGCAGTAACATTCTGCACCTTGTCTGCCAGTTCCTATCCTCCTCCACACCTCATGCAGCAGAAAAATAATTTAATGCAAGAGCATTTAGTTATAGTATGCTAACTGACATATAAAGCTTATAAAATACATGAATAAAATGTGCTGGCTACTTAATGCAATATTACTCACTTTGTGGATTAGTTTAAGTGATAACTGTTTGATTAACTGACATGTGTACCTAAAGGTTCCCTTTAGGCTAAGTGCTTTTATGCATCATGCAACTCCAGTAGTGACAAAACCAAGAATGTCTGCTTTTACTAGATTACACTCTTACGATAGCTAAAAATTGCTCTCTGTCAGTTACTTTATACATTTATTTATTTTTTAAGCCTCACAAATAATCTATCTTTAAAAAAAAAACTGTTAGTTCAGAAGAAAAAATAGAGCAAAGCCATTAAAAGAGTGAGCAACTTGGATGTGGTTAAGAAACAAGAAAATGGGGTTGTTGAGATACAAACTGGGACAGTTCCTTTTTAGGTTCTGGACATTTGACCATGGAACTAGCTTGAGACTAAGCGAAAATTAAAAATGGGAACACTTATAATGTGATAAGAGATATATTTTCCAATGATTTTATGATGAAGTCTCACCTCAGAATAGCTGCAGAGTGTGTCTGTTCATACATAATGTCTGGAAAAAAGTTATAGGTTATCTGAGATACAAAGACTTTATGTGGTGAGAAATTCATGATTCTTCATTTATTTTGTCTAGATTTTAAAACAACTTTATCAAAAGCACTGTTGTGTGTAGAGTTAATAGGGAATAATATGCAAGTAGAACTCCCCATGAACACTACTTGTCTCTTAATCCTTCTCTGGTTTCTATATACACAAACATAGTTGTGGTGACTTATTTACAACCCAAGGAACTCAAGAACTAGTATAGAGAAATATAATTATTGCTAGTTTCTAAAAGTCCAGTACTTTTAAAAGATTTTTTCTGCCTTTCTAAATTTAAAACTTTTCAGAAAAACAAACAAACAAACAAAACCAAAAAAAAACAAAACAAAACAAAACAAAAAACAAAAAAAAAAATGCCAAGAAATCTGACCTGGATTGACTTCAGGCATCGAAGATATATCAACGCATACATTATTTCCTGCAACAATGGTGGTGAGTATGCCAGGTCAACTCCTTAGATGGCCCACCATACGATGGGGCTGTCTTGGAGCACACTGTGTAATTGAAAGCACAGTGTAAGCTCCACACACTATGACGCTTTCCGTGGCTTGTACAAATAGGATTTGGCATGTCCACATAGGGTCAGGAAGCCTACTGAGTAGAATGAATGATGATTGGAAAGATTAAATTTAAGGGTCACCTCCAGGTTCTTTCTTGTTATCTGTGAGGATCTACACAGCACTGCCTGCACATTGACAGAGATAAATTTCAGCTTGGTTTTCATTTCAGAGAGCATGCTGGTGAACTGTTCATAATGCTTCTAGTTCCTTAGCTTTCCCTCATAGATTTCAGTCTCACAAGATTCCTGTCAGGCACAGCCTTCCCACCTTTCAGTCTGTATATATTCTGCTGACTGCTACATTTTTAAGTCAAGATTACTAAATTGTGTCTAGTACAAAATCTTTGCACAAGAAAATAGGCTTCTTCCATAAAGATAACAAATTTAATAAAGAAAAAATTAAAAACTAAGACCATTCAGAGACAAATTAGTTTGTATAATGTATTTCAAGTCTGCTTATAATTTTATCAAAACTTAAGATTATTACCAATTTACCAGAGCTTTAGATTATTTACCATTATTACCATGAACTTAAAGCATGATAACTATATGGCCCAGGATGGCAAGCTGAGCAGCAATATCTATGTCGAAACTAGCATATGGCAAAATCTATGCCGTTTCCATCATGGTACAAGGAACTTTAACTCTGGCTACTCTGTCAGCTGATGCTTTTCTCTGACTTGTGTCCTTGCACTAACAAGCTTCCATTTCCCAGATGTTGATTCTAAGAAAGGAATAATAGAAGTGCATCAGGTAGAGAAAAGTAATACTCAGAATATACTAACTATGCTTCTAGCATATTTCTTTAAGAATATTGCTGTGCAGGCTCCTGTCACTAAAGGTACAGGTCCATTTTCTAGGTTTTGTTTTATTAAATATTAGCATATTATGTTCACTTGCTCTGTAACTTTACATGCCTTCAAAGAAATGTACCACAAAAAATATAGTATATGACATTCACTCTAATATTTTGTAATTGAGGGTAGGATTCAGTATCTTCTCCAGCAGGGCTACTTTTCAGATGAATAATGTTACCCTGTCACCGTCCGTCACCTCATGACATAGAACCTGAGGACAGAGATGATGAGGTGATAGTAAATTATAACTTAAGCGACATTAAACAGCTACACTAAAGTGAAGCAGACAGAGAGTGTCAGGAAAGAACTCCCATTTCTATGTATTCATCATTACAATATGACCCAAGTTAAAAAAAAAAAGTCAGGAAAAGAAAAAGGTATACCTTGTCTATTATTGCTATCAGCTGTACATGTTTCCAGCCTCATGTGTCAAGAGTTCACACATATATACTCTGCTTAGAGATGATTTACAGAAAATATTTTCACAATAATCTTTTCTTCCAGTTACACAATTGGTATCGTTTACAATTTACATTCCACCCATAATACATTATAAAATGCTGGTATTTGTCCACCAGTCACAATGATTTTGGCTTTATTTTTCAAGATTAGTGCACTCTAAGCTAAAATTTAACTGCAGCTTTTAATGTGAAGATGATTGGATAACACAAAAACATAAATTTCAAGTCAATCTTCAGGAAACACTACAAAAGACATGTAGTCTCCTTAAATATATTAAAACACACTGCAAACTCAAAAGGTCTGCATTTATATGTTTTATTAGTTACATGATAGTTTCTACACGTTGCTGTGATTAATGATCACAGAGTAGCGATTAGCATATTAATCACCCTTGGATTAACAGATATTAGATGGGTAGTTGTAAACCTCATTGGTTAGCTATTGCACACACACACACACACACACACACACACACACACACACACGTAGTATACAACCTTCTTTTTTCTTATTTACATTTGTGGGATATACATAAGGATTTACTGAGCTATATAACTAATTGACATACTTGCTTAACTCAAAAGTTAAATATCAAAAACTTACATTTAA
The DNA here is from genome assembly GCA_902729485.2 of Mus minutoides. NCBI lineage: Eukaryota > Metazoa > Chordata > Mammalia > Rodentia > Muridae > Mus > Mus minutoides. The sequence goes on along the minus strand of LR749670.1, from coordinate 91,170 downwards.
TCAATAAATAAAAGTTAGGATTTATTTCAATTATAAAATATTTGAAAAAAATCATAGGATACCACACATGGGGCTCTAACAAATGAGTTGATACTACCCAGAAGTCTCTTTTGTTTCCCATATGTGCTGTGATAGTGCCTAGTATACCCGTTTTCTAGAAGAACTGTTATATCTTGTAGAAATTTAAACCTTATAAGCTATGGAAGAGAAGCTAAAAAATCACTTAGTTCTTCTTCATCTTCACTTATTGTTTTCTCTAAAAGCAAAGATTAGCAACAATAAAATAGTGTTATCTCATTAAAATGTTTACAGAAATTGAATTAGGAGCTGTATAAGAAAATTCACAGTTAAGGCTGAAATACTAACTACTGCATTTGTTCTAGGATGTAAAATAATCTGTATCTATAAAGAAAAAGTTGGCAGTATCTCCTCTATTAAAGAAGGCAGAGCACACTTAAAATAGATGGTGAGAGACAAAGAGACTCCTTCCGGGAAAGAATGTCCTAGACTTATGGACATGGCTAATCAGCAAATTTCCATTGGTTTATAATCTACAGCATGTCAATATACTTATCTTCTGTTTTTAGTAGACATGATTGGTAATGGTAGTAGTGATAGGATATGAAAGTTAGAAGTCTATTTATCTGTTACTTCACAGAGTTTTCCTAGTAAAAGAAATACTATTCTTATCAATTTTCATATGCACCATGGAAGAAATAATTTTATGATGATGAAAAGAACAGTAATTTGTGATATTATGCCAGTTTAAGAATCTATACTCTACACTAAGTACATGAAACACTGGAAGCTGATGACACTTTATCCTCTGGAGACAAGTTACAAGACATAATAACATGCTCAAAGTCCTCATTATTCTCAGTTTACATTCCAACTGTATAAGGAAACAGGTCAAATCCTACAATTTTTTGTATCTTCTGAGTAACAAAGTGTCCATCAGTGAGTGGAGTAGTTTTCAGTTTAATGTATTCATTTCAGATTCATAATTTTAATCAGAAATAAAATACACAAGTGGCCTGCTGGAGTGAATGGAAGAAATTTGAACTGATCTGTTTTGTACCAGCTCATGGCCAAAGTCTGGGCGCTTAATTTAGTTTCTGCCTCTGTCATATTGCAGTGAAGCTTCCTGGGGAAATATCCTATGCATCTGGCAGATAAAAACAGACAGAAAGGGAGATGGGAATTCAGCTCCCAATCCTCTGCTGAAACAGAACATTGACTAATGATGATTTCTCTAACAACATTAGCGCGGTTAGAATCTCCCATGTCCTTTTGTTGAAGTTTTATGGCACTGGGGAACTAAGAATGAACTCACAGAACATATTTAATGCTAAAAAGCAGTATATCTACTAAAGACACTTAAAATGCCAGAATGAAATTATATGTATCACTTCACTGTGAATAGAATTTAAACTTACTACTCATGGACAAAATTTTGAATCCAATTTTTACTTTCAAATGCACATCTCTCTAACATTATATAGTCAATGAATAACCCTATTCTATTACAGAGGTATGACAAAAATCTAGTACTGGGCTTGACCAATGAAGGGATCCAATTTATGTACATTTTGTGAGGTCCTCAGGCTGGACATCTAAGAAATTTGTATCAGTAAAATGCATAACAGATCATCAACTAGTAAGTTTTTAATGTAATATTTAGTGTAGGGTTGATAATTCAAAATGCTGAACTCTGAGTATGAGAGATATCATATATTTCCATATGTACATGTCTGTCTTTCCAGAACATGTTATCATCCAGAGACTATGTTTTCTATGTTCTAATATGGTAACACTAGGGATTTTAGGGTCACCAGTGTCTATGCTTTGAATCATGGATCAATGAAGAATAATCCTCAAGCTGGGCCTATATCCTGTGCAATCTCTTTATGACAGGTTTCTAGGAAATCAATCTCTCCGCTGTTTATTGCACATTTCTCAGATCACATTGAAAATTCAGCCCTTCAGTTCTTCACCTTTCAATCCATAGAAAACTGCAGCAGAGGAACCAATTCAGTGTTAAAAAATACATAAATATGTAAATAAAACCACAGCATATAGATAGACTTGTTGTTGCCGTGGCCTTCTAAATCCATAAAAGAATATAGTTTTCTAAAATTACGTGGCAGAAAACAAGTTTCCAAATCGTTGTCACTTTGAATGTTTCTGAAAGGAATGTTACAAGTATAAATTGGGAGCCTATGAGCAAATCATTATAAAAAAGAATTCCCACTACAATAGGGCCTGAAGGATGCTGCAGGTTTGGCTTGCAAGTAAGATAATGGGATTAAGAAGGACACCCTTTGCAATGATGTACAGACGAAGCCTTTCTCATTTCCTAGTCTGCTTCAGACAAAATCATGTTAGAACAGAGGGACTCCATTTTTTATTTACTTTAAGGATGAAAATAAATTACCATTTCTCTTTATCTTATTCGCCTAACTGTGAAATGAGATTGTAAGAGAGAATTAAGGCAAGCATTTAGTTAGTATTTGCGAGGGATTTAAATGGGAAAACAAGAGAAAATCTAAATAGATGAATGCTATTTCCTATACTTATATGGAATTAAAGATTTTCACTAAAGCAGCTGGAAGCATTCTCCCTGAGACCAATTAGTTTATAATACACTTTCTCCTTTCGTAGAAGCCCAAAGCTTCTAGAGACTACCTTGATGAATGCAAGTTTGTATATAGGTATAATTGTCATTTATCAACACTAATGTTAACAGTGAAGTTCGTAAGTGCCCATTAAAAATTCTCGGTGAGGTCTGATTTTTCATTGCAAAACTACTACACAAGTACCTTTATGGATTTATGTTCCAGATGGTTGTACCATCTGGGAACTAACTTTCATTGTCTAATGGTTTCTTGCTACATTTATACGTATTAGGCAGCAACACCCACTTCTAGTTGCAAACATTTTCTTCCCTGCATCAGTGCTTAGTAGAAAGGGAGTTGTGTACAGCTTATGCAACTGCTCACAGATAACAAAAGGAACACACAGACTTCAATATTCATATGGCTAATAACAGAATGTGCAGCAATAATGCAGCCTCCATTGACCACATTCAATCTAGAGATCAGAAACATCTGTGCTTTACTTGACATTGTACTGTATGAAATATGTATCCTAAGCAGATTGAGGCTGCCACTCTGTTTCCTTGTTAATGTAGGCTTGCCAGATGGTACTGATGAGACTTTATTTTTTTAGAGAGGCTGCAATGAAAGAACACCTGATGGCCTCCAATGTACCAGAAATGAAACTGCCAGATTTTCTAGTAGATTGATAAAAATGAGAATTTAGTAAAGAGCAACTACCACAGCACATTTTTTTTTCTTTCAAGGCCAATGATTCTATCAAAGTTTAGACCAAAAAATTGAGAATTTGATGGCAAGACAGCATAGCTACTATGACCAAAGCTTGGTTTTTGTTAAGATTAAATGTATGTCCAAAGCATGGTCCCTATTTGGTCCTGTTTTTATCCTGCAAATTACTGCCATATTTTTTTATAGTTTTTCCCTTTACCATTTCAGGACAAACATTGTAGGTTCCCTAAGATGCCTACATAGGAATCCCTGGAACCTATATTACCTTATATGGTTAAAAAAAAAAAGACCTTAAGGATATAGCCAAGTTTTAGACCGTGAGATGGGAGATTATCCTATATTATCCAACTTGGCCTATTGAAATCAGCAGAGTCATTCTGAGATTAGATACAGGTCATTGGAAGAGAATGGAGGATGAATGCGGAAATTTAAATGATTAGTGTTATACCATGGAAATAAAGGTAGGACTATGAGCAATAGGATGGAAAGAGCCTTTGGAACCTGTAGTAGATAAGTTCAGGGATTCTATCTTATGACCTTCAGAATGAACTCAAGACTGACAGGCAGCTATAATTTAGTTTTGCAAGCCTTCTAAGTTCCTTTCTCCAGAATTGTTAGGGAGTAGATCTGCAATGTTTCAAATAAGTGGGGGAAGAATTCATTACAATGATATTAGAAAATGAATTCAGATTTATTGACTACTGAGCTCAATTGTTGATTTCATATCATCTTGAATAATTTCATTATAAGAATAATCTACAATGAGGAAGTTTTTTTGCTAAGGATTATTATTAGAGGAAACCAAGATAAATGAACAACACTGAGAAGTTGAGAAAATGAGAAAGGGCCACACATGAACAAATTGTCTTCTTTTCGGTACAATATACGGGAAAAATATCTGATCTCTATGGATAGGAACATTATTAGCTGAAAACTTATGCTACTTTACTCAAAACTTGTGAGGGGAGTCTCCCATCTTTATTATTCTTTATTATTTTTCTATTGTGAAAAGTTTCTATTTTTCTTGTAAATAGAATTAACAATAAACAAAGTGACATATCATCAAACAACATGCAGATAATCAGGAACATTGGAATGCTCAGCCCTAAATGGGTCATCTGAGTCACTCTCCCTCTTTCAAGGCTGTGAGAGCTATATAAACAAGATTTTAAGATGGGCAGAAAGAGCCGGGCATGGTGGTACATGCCTTTAATCCCAGCACTTGGGAGGCAGAGGCAGGCAGGTTTCTGAGTTCGAGGCCAGCCTGGTCTACAAAGTGAGTTCCAGGACAGCCAGGGCTACCTAGAGAAACCCTGTCCCAAAAAACAAAAACAAAACAAAAAAATCCAAAACAAAACAAAACAAAACAACAACAACAACAAAAAGATGGGTAGAAAGCTTGTAAGAGCCTGAAGTGATGGATAAACCTAAGGAAATGATGGTTTCCAGACACAACTCACAGACAGACACCATGCACAAGACTAGGGCAAGATCAAGATGAACTGGTAGTTTCATTTTCCTCTAAGTTGAGCTTATTGAAAAAGCTGCCTCTATTTATATATTCTACTTCTTTACCAAATTTACTACAATAAGCTGATTTCTGCTTCTGTAACCTTGTTCTCTGCTTTAAAGGAGCAGGGGGATCATTTAATCTATGACTCTAAATGTTGCTGATCACAAGCGATGCTCACATTACTTATTTATATATATTATCTCTATAGTTATTCAGTTTCATTACCCTTTAAACCATATGAATCTAACTGACTCCTGGGTATCTCCACCACTCTTTATTTTAAGCATTTCCAATGCCTTTAGCAGCATTGGAAATACCGCTGACCCTCAGCCAGAAAAAAAAGGGAACCTCAAGCCTAACCCTATAAATGGCTACAGTGTATCTCTTGTCATTATAAATATGTAATTTTTTTCCATATTTATGGAAAGAATATGGAATGCACTTGCTGGAGCTGTCATAAATTCTTCCTGAATTTTCTTTTTATTCCTCTTAAATTTGTCAAGTCTTTGATATTTGGTTTTGTTTTTTCATTCATTCATTGCCATTCATACCTTTATTTAAATTTAAGCACACTGGACATCTGCATATTCTTAAGTTTTTCAAAAATATACATTTCTACATTTCATTGCTCTTGTTCTTTTCCTCCAATGTGCTGAAAGTTAATCTTAGTGCTTAAAAAAAAAAATAGGTATCCCTAATTGTAGAGTAGAAAATTCTAGAATGTAGCCAATATATTGTTCCAGTAATTAATCCCATGATGCTGTTACCTTCATGTCAAAATACATTAGCCTGATATAATTCATAACACTAACCAAGTGACCATCATTAAAGGTTACCCATGAAATCATAATCTTATCTTTTGAAGCCATAGTAGTACGACTTCCTCTAATTCTTGTTGGGAGGTAAAATCGTAACTATCTGAAGTATGGCCCTTCAAAAAGGCAAGTTCAAAACCACCCCTATAAGTGGTTAGAGTCTACAACATGAAATAAACATAGAATGAAGAGAATGAGCATATTGTTCCCATTACCCATAGACAAGAGCTGACGGGATCCAATATCTTTTTTTTTTCCTTTTTTTTTTTTTTTTTTTTTTTTTTTTTTTTTTTTTTTTTTTTTTTTTTTAGATATTTTCTTTATTTACATTTTAAATGTTGTCCCCTTTTCTAGTTTCCCCTCCTAAAATCGCCTGTCCTCTCCTCCCTCCCCTTGCTCACCAACCCACTCACTCCCATTTATGGCCCGGGCATTTCCCTATACTGGGGCCTAGAAACTTCACAGAATCTAGGGCCTCTCCAATATTTTAAATTCAACTCTAAGTGAACAGAATCAGAAAACCCTGCCAAACTCACACAGAGAGTTTGAGATAGGAAATGGTTTCATGTGTGGCTCTAAATCCCTCAATGACACACCTACTTCAACCAGGCCACACCTCCTAATACTTTCAAAGAGGTTCACAAGCTGTGGACCAAGTACTCAAACATATGAGCCTATTGAGGACATCATCGTTTCAACAACCACACAAGCTACTGAATTTATGTTAATTTTCTAACCGGCAACAAAAGCTAATACAGTAAGCTAGCTAGCATAGTTTTCCCTCCAAAGGTGAACAAATAATTCCTATTGCTATACTTTGGTCCATATACACATGGTGGGTGCTGATAAACCTATTCCTCAACCATTACTCTGAAGGCCTCTGAAAATATGCATTGTGTGTTACTCATGTATTATTCAAGAAATAAATGAATGAAGCTGTTTATTATAACAAAACCAATTACTCCTATTATTGGCTTGTCTCTCTGGAAATGAAAGGTTTATATATTACATATAACCAGTTCTAAGAAACAATCTAATATTAAGAATGAACACTGATAATCAAAATTTATTCAGCTTGGACAATCTATAGAGTTGAGTGATACGTTATTAGGAGGCTTAGTGCATGTTCCTCCTAAAAAGAAAAAAGCTCACTGTAAGAAAAAGAGATAGACTGTACCTTGATCTTTGATACCAGTGTTTACTGAAACGTATGTAGAAAGACATTTAAAAAATGGACTTATACAGCTTCCTGTGCTCAAAGATTTCACATGTCCAGCTCATATCCTAACATAGGATTATCATTCCTTTTATGATTTAATTAATGAATTGGTATATAAGTGGTTAGATGTGAGAATAAAAAAATGTTTTGTGTGTGTGTGTGTGTGTGTGTGTGTGTGTGTGTGTGTGTTTCTTCTATAAATCAAACACTACAGTTACTGGTAAAATTCAATCTATAATGTTTAACATATGAGTGAAAACAGAAGAATGAAAGCTAAAAATTTTTGTTTTAACTGTAAAAACTTGATATGTTTTAAATAATTAAAATAGGAGACCTAAAAGGCAAAGGAATCTGAGAGTCATGAAAATTCCCAGAATTCTTTTCATTATAAAAATTGGTGATGAGTCAAAATTCTCAATAGGGTGATTAAGACACTAACCCAGCCACAAAACTTTTGACCTACAATGTGTTCTGTCTAGAAGATGTCATAGAACCTAGCATCCATGGAAACTGACGCAGAGACCTACAGTCAAACATTAGGCAGAACTGAGGGAATCCTGCTGGAGAGGTGGAAGAATGATCGTGGGAGCCAGAGGGCTTAAGAAAACCACAAGAAAACCAACAGAGTCAACTAACCTGAGCTTATAGGGGGCCATAAAGAGCGAACTACCAGCCAGGGAGGATGCATGGGACAGATCTAAGCATATGTAACACTTGTGTAAGTTAGTCTTCATGCAAGACTCCTAAGGAGCCGGTGCTTTCTCTGACTCTGTTGTCTGTCTTTGGGACCCTTCATCTACTGATCTGCCTCATGTAGCCTCAATTGTAGAAGAGATGTCTAATGTTATTGCAATGTGATATGCCAGAACTGGTGAATATCCATGGCAGACCTCAGTTTCTCTGAAAGGAAATAGAGGGGGGAGTGAAAGGGGAAGTGGAAAAGAATAAAAGGAAAGAAGTAGGGGAAAACTGCAGTTGGGATGTAAAGGAAATAAATCAATTAATTACTAAAATTTCTGATGATCATTTTAAATAGGGTAATTTATGAAAGAGAATATTATTTTACATTTGTATTGTTTGCTTTTGCTTAACCAAGTGTTCATGACCTTAAAAATACAAGTGTGATTATGAAAGAAAAAAAACCCTTAATGTAGAAGATAAATATTTTAAGAATAATTATTTTACATTTATTTGAGAAACTCATTTAATTCTACCAGATCATATTCAACAAAACAGAAAAATACATGTATAATTCTATGTATGAATGAATGAGCATGCTCCAAAGTGAAATAATTATGACATAATCATCTTCATCTCTATGGGAAATATTTTTGAAATTAATATCTTGGTTAACTAATCAGTGAGATACTGTTTCTCCAGTCTTAACAGGACTTTCTCAGAGCATAAACAGCTTGGCTTGTGTTAATGACTGTTATCTATCAATGAAGCATTTGGTAGGCATACAAATGGTGAGAATGGAAGTCTTTGAGAATAGATGTGTAGAATGTGGCTATGAAGCAGAGAAATGTGCAAGCATGTCTAGCCATCTCATATTCGGTTTATCAAACCGAATATGTGCGGACTTCATTGAAAATAGATAATGAATTCCTGTAGTGTGGTTATCTCATGATTCCCTTTTCAAATTTCATTTTGTTTCTTTCACATGTGTGGTAGTGGTTTTCTTCTTTTATTCCATCTTACAGTGAGTATTTGCAAGCTCTGTGATAAAAAAGCGATTATTATCACTTAATACAGGAAAAGGAAACAACAGAAATGATTATTTCAGCCAAAAAAAGGTTCAGAGCATGGATTGCATGTCATTCTATTTTGTATAATGACATATTCAAATTTATGTAGGCATTCAAATTACATAAATACCATTTTATCAAAGAAACATTATAGAAAATAATATTTCTCTGGATCAAGCACCCTAGTATAATTGCAGTTTTACTAGTTATAGTATTTACAATTCTTAGGGTTACCTGTCAAGTCATTGTTAACAAGGAAACTTAAAATAAATTTTGGAGTTTAGAATATGGACAGAAAAGACAGGTTGAACATTTATGCTGTATTCTTTTTCTTTAAATATATTATATGGCTTTTGTCTGAGCTTTCAGATACTAAATGTCATGTCTCTATATCCATTCACCCCTCAACTCAGCCAGCTTACCATGTACATATCACATATTATATAGCTAGCCAATTAGATATTTTCTATCTACATTTCTGTGGTATTAGGTATTGAACATAAAGCCATACATAAGGTAGGCAGGTGCTCCGTCTATTTGCTTGATTATTATTTTGTCTTTTTTGTTGTTTTTGTTGTTGTTTTTTGTTCCCCATTTTTGAGACATGTTCTAAAAAATTGCTCAACCTAATTTTAAAGCCCAAGCCAGCTTTCACATTATTTTCCTGGCTCAACTTACTGAGTATCTGGGATTATGGGCATGCAACATCAGGCATGATGGTGAAATTTCACATATAAGTTGAAAGCTTTAGCCATTAGGCATATATATATATATATATGCCTGTGTGCATTTACATGTGCTTAAATACATGGGAATGTGTGTGTGTGTGTGTGTGTGTGTGTGTGTGTGTGTGTGTGTGTGCAAAGGTATTTATTTTTCTGGAGATTTTGGATGATATTTCTTGAGTGTGTTCTACTACTATAAAACATTTATATTGGAAGAATAATTAATATTAAAAACCCCATTAGTTTTCCTTACACACCAGATATGATTATGAGGATTTAGCCTTATAATTCTATATATTTCTTACACTGAAGTATCTTAGTTTCCATTTATACTGATGTAACTAATTTAGAAGTTTTTTGAGAGGAATAAATGTATGTGCTCAACTGTCTCTAGTATATTTTAAATTTTCTTTAATTTACTAAGCTTAGTCACTGATTTGTTAGATCTGCAATGGAAACCCACAAGTACAGGAGTGGGAAGATTATGATTTCAGGAAGGTGACAAAAGCAAAATCAAACGGGAGCAGAAATCTGTTTAAAAAACAAAAATAGCATTCTATATTTCAAAAAATAACCTGATTTCCATTAATCTGCATATGTATTTATAGCCTCCTTTGCAAAGGCATCTGAGCCTCTTAGAAAACCTCGGTGGTTCGTAGAAGGCTCTCTCAGTTACGTCACTTTGAACAGCAGCTCAGATTTTGAGCTGTCTCCAGGGCCACGTGCATGGTGAACATGACAATATGAATGAAAATGAGTTTAAAAAACAGAGTCATGTGCATTTGACTAGGGCACTGGTGGAAATATCTGTGTTCTTGAAGATGGAATGTGTCCAGAGGAGGGGTGAGAGAAGAGGCAAAATATCTGAACTAGCTCATGTTTAGGACTGCTTGCTGCCAGAGAACGATGGGGAAAGTGTTTAATCTGAGAAAAAAAAAAAAGTAGTAATCCTTTCCCTTGAAAATCTATACAAGACTCATCCATTCTTAAGAATATTTCCACCACAACTCAGTCATCTTCGTGGCAGCTGACAAGCCACTACAAATAATTAACTGTGATCCATTGAACAGATACAGATCACCCTTGAAGTTGGAGGCTGTAGAGCACTGTTTTAAGTAAGCTAGAGTGTCTGGAGCAGGAAGCACTAAAGAAGGACCACGGAGGCAGCAACCTGTCTCAGGAAAATTTTGATACCTCGGAGAGTTTATGCAGGGCCAGGTGAGAGCAGGAAGAGCAGTAAGAGGTAGGTTTGACAAGAAGGCATGCGTAGAAACAATGAACACAGGAATTTTCTTTTTCAACTCATATATCCAAGAAACAAAACAAAACAAAACCAACCCAATAACAATAACAACAACAACATCAACAATAAGAAAACAGAAACCTCAAATATCCAGGGAGATACTAATTGTTTGTTCATGATCTTTTAGTTGATGTTTTTCTTTGTCTTGGTTGAATATAGAATGCCAAGCCTCTTAAAACTCTTTGTCCTATATGGGTTTCTTTTACTTTAGATGAAAAGAAAGTGGTGGTGGCAGGCTGAACCCTCAAATTAGGGTTTCTTTTTCTGCTAGTAAAACATAATGAGCTTTGGTATAAAATGCCCCTTCTATGTCCATGGGCTGCTTTTAGAATTTTTGTGTAACTCACTTCTCTACATGTGTTCTAAATAGATAATTGTTTCTGTTGTTTCTATTCTAGAGGATACTTTTAAATGTTTTAAAATGAGAAGCCTTGGTACAAGTGAAATGGATTTTTTCTTAAGGATTTTAGTAAATGAAGGATGCCTTTAGGGACAGAGAATAAAAGTAAAATGATTTCTTTAAAAAAAGAAAAAGACTGGATGCATGAAGAGCTATTTGCTATCAGGATGTAGGGAGGGGGAAACCACGTTGGAATCAGGCTGACAAATGTTTGAGTATAAGCTTCATCAGCAGACAGAGGACCTTGGGACCGTTGCCTATTTTGTTCCTACTTGAGGTTTCCAAGCTGTACTATGGGGATAATAATTTAGAGGTCTATTATTGTGGTTCAAATTCAATTACATTATAGCATTTAAAGCTCCTAGAGTGCTCAGTCTACAGTAGCATTTAATAGAAGTCTCTAAGGAAACCCGTCTGCATCAACACAAATGTCACAGCGATACTCTCAGTTGTGGAGGAAGCCGGTGGCCTATGTCACAGTGAGGAAAAGGGTTTCCCTTTCTCCTAACATGAACATGGAAAATGTTTCCTTCTAATTAGGAACATTTAGTTTCTGTCTAGATTAAAGTCCAGAATGAGAATCATTGGCAGGCAGAGCAGGAGGGAAGGACCACTTGGGATGGAAAGTAGATGCTGTAGACTCACTGAGATCTCCTCCCTCATTCCTTCTTCTCAGATATTTGGAGGATAGGAGAAGTGTCTTCATGTTAAACTTTATTTGACAGGGACAAAAATCATTCCCTAGCATTGAATTCACAGGTGTAAGGACAAAACTATGATGCTCCAAGGTTGGTTACTAGAACTTATAAGAACAGGGATTCAAGCAGTAAAATAAGTGGAACAGGCGGGAAAATTTATTTATGTAATTTGCAAGCACAAATTATTTTATTGTTATTTATTTTCTATAATCTGGAAATCTCAATGATTGAAGAACTATAGGCAGAAGAAATCTTATAGCAATGCTTGCTTTTGGGGTATTCACTTTCTAGGGGAGAAATATCTGTGTGTGTGTGTGTGTGTGTGTGTGTGTGTGTGTGTGTGTGTAGTGTGTATGTGTGCCTATATATATTTGCATTTTATCTTTCTATCATCTATCAAACATGCACAGAGAGAGGAGACAGAGACAGAGACACATACAGAGAGACAGACAGACACACACTGCAAAGTAAAACTGTGTAACATAACAATGCAACACTAGAAAATTATAGGGAAAAAATGAAGAAAGTGAATTCTTTCAGGCTTTTAGGCTTTAAATAGTGAGTAAAGGTAAGGGGTCACCAAGAAGGTCAAGTAAGTTCAAAGTAAAGGTGGCTTCAGAACAGAACACTCAACACAGAGAAGTATGGAAAAGGATTTTAAGAAGGGAATAAATAAAAATGAGAACACCCAAGTCACCTCACAACTTCTACATCAGAAGGAGAAAGAGGCTTCTTTAACTTATACCCACGAAAGCAGAGGGACTGGCTCAAGCAGTCCAGGTGAGGAGAGCTGAGGCAAACCTTCATTCTCTTTATTTTAGCTTTCCCATGGGAAAACGTGAACACCCTTAGAAAGAGAAGAGTAACTCAGTCCCAATTCTACTGTAAACACTTGTGTTTGAGAGAAATTTTTTATATATAAAGAAAATCAGAGACTGATGGTGATGATTTCACAAGACAATTAAAAGACTTGCCACACTTCCACAGGACTGAGGCTGGGTTCCCAGCACCCAACTGGTGGGTCCCAAACTTCAACTCTGGCTATAGGGAATCTAGTGCCTTCCTTTGGCCTCTGTGCTCACTGCATGTGCACTGTACACAGAAATACATTCAAGCAAAACCCTTATAAAGAAAATAAAACTGCCTTGAACCCCCCCCCAAAGAAATAAAGAAAAAAAAAAGAAAACTGAATTAAAAAAAAAGATGAAATAATTTCTCTGTCCATAAACTAAAACTAAAATACTACTCACTGACCATTGCACATTGTTGAGAAATAATTTAGAGCAAGAGTTGAAGATGATCTATGACCTTCATATGTCCATTTATTTTCTTGTAAACTTGGTAAATAGAAATTTCTCACCTAATTATGCTATACATTTTCATTTTCTTCACCTTTGTTCTCCTTTATACTCTCTTACCTTCAGAACATATACAGCTCACATTGGAATTCTCTCATCTACTGTTTTGTTTATAGAAAGTAAGATGGTTGACTCTTGTCTCTCTGTCTTGGTGTAGATATAGAATTTGAAATACTTGTTGCAGAATGCTTAAAAGAGAACATACTCTAGGAAGTTAATTCACAAGATACAGTTATCATTTCCTTTTGTTTTTATTATATTAGTTTTGAAGTGTGGCTTTAGGAGTATTTTTGGCAATGTAAGGCCCATGCTTGGCTTTCCAAATTAGAAATGCTTCTGTAATTGGCCCAGTATTCACTTAGGACTTCTGTTTAAGTAAGTCGTATGTTCTTTTGTGTCCTGAATACAGTCTGCTCCACAGATGCTCTGAAAGAAGGAATGGATATTTTAGCATGCCTTACAAATGAATATCCTTTGAATTGAACTGCAATAAACCAACCAACCAACAAACAAACAAACAAACAAACAACAAACAAACAGCCCTTAAGTCCTAATTCCATCTTCTTGTTTATCATCTGTTAAGTGTTGATGGGAAAGAACACACTTCTAGTAGGATTTGACTGGGCTAAGGAGTTATGGCAACTGTTTATGACTTATGAGTTTGGCAGCAGAAAACTATCATAATTAGGTCATCACACAAAATTTCATATAACAACCTTTTAAAATAAAGTTTTAATCAGATCAATGCTACTGGATTTCCTTTTGTCAAATGTGTAGTTTCCATCATACACTCTCAAAAAGCTGGGATGGTTACTCCTCGCCGAGTTTCCTGGTTCCAGAAAGCTCTGAGAATACACTTCAACAGGTACCTGGTAAGGTACTTTTCAGGGAGTCCCATTTTCTTGGTTATCCTACATCATTGTGTTGGGAAGCCAGAATGTATATAAAGAAGAAAGGGAAAAAAAGCCAGGCAAGTAATGGCCTACTCCTCTCCCTGCTTCCTTATCTGATGACATGTGAACAGACACCTATATCCACCAACTGATGTGGTAAGCAACACCAATTGAATCTAACTCTGGAAGAACTCAGAGTATGGAAACTCGATGTTTGCACAAGAAAACAACCCCAGAACCAGAACTTGAATCCAAACAAAGTCAGACTACAAATAATCAAAGTCTATGCTTTAACTCATTATGCTTGAAGCTCTTTCAGTTTATCACTGAAATCTAATAAACATGGAATATTGTGATCTGGTATATTCAAAATGGACATCTTTATTGTCTCTCAGTGTCTATAAAGTGATCTTCTAAGCAGATTTAGTTTAAAAATTAAATATTTTAGCACTATTGGTACTGTTAACTCAAAAAACAGGAAAAGGCTTAAGGATTCTGGAAATTGATCACTTTATGGTGGCTTAGCCTATAGTTGATATGTGGGAAACTCTTTAAAGCTGTTGAGATTTCAAGAATTTTGTTATTGTTGTTGCTGTTGTCTTATAGCACTTGAATTTAAGTCATTAAATCTGGTCTGGGGCTGCAGAGGCTCAGAAAGAGGAAGTGATTTCATCGCTTTAGATCATGAGACATTGTGACTGTGCCATAATTTATTACCAAGTCTGAAATGGTCATACAAGGAAAGGTGACACTACCTGAACCATGTGTTAGTTATAAATAATTCTGCTACCCACTTGACTCATGTGTACTACTCATATAGTGATAATAGAAGTTTATTTGTAGTCTGACTTTGTTTGGAATATTGATATTGTAATTATATGATGTATAGTACAGTTCATGACCTGTAATATATATTTATTTCATGGTTGTAATTACTACTTGTATTTATTATTTACAAGGACATAACAAAGCTACATGGTTTGGCTGTTTTCCCGATTCAGCAGCACAAAATGATGTCATAAAATTGACTGTAATTTATAATCTTTACACAGAGCAGTTCTTCCAAAGATCTATTTTCTTGAGAGCCCACGCACATGCACAACACAAGAGGGTAAAACAAATCTAAAGCAAGATGTTGGCTTTTTCTATCTAGTAGAATTCAGCCAGTTGCAAGCTGATCCTTGGACTTCATGACAACTGCTACTTTGCTGTGGTTCCTCTTCTTATTGGAAAAGGCAAGCCTCCATTATCCATAGACAGATGCACTGCTGTTGTTGGATACATCTCCTTGAACTACAGGCAAACAAAAAGCAAAGGGTATAGGGCAGGGGAAATTATGAAGTGTTTTACCTGGGGAAAAGACTAAACAGGAGAGGAAAGTGTTGACAGAAAGAAGGGATGAGGTAAGAACTGGGGAGCACTGTTTGTTACTTACAACCAAAGAAAGTTCTCCTGATGCTTGAGGAACGGTCCCATGGATGCCAGGCTCCTTGGTGAAAACAATATATAAATCCCACTGACTTCTGTTAACAGCCTGCTGAGTAGGAATACTGCTAGATATATTCATTCTAATAGTGTTATTTCTTAAGACATTGGAAAGAGTTCTCCTTCCCTGGTGGAAACTCAAGGTGACAGAGACGAGTTCTGCACTAAATAAAACCAACAGTCTACCACTGCATTTTTATAGTTATTGTGAGTCAATTCTCCTTTCATTTGTTTTCTTCTGATATCCCTAGGACAGATGATATAGAAAGGCTGCAGAATGTAAATTGAAGCTAGGGCATTACTTGGCAAGGGGTCCACTTGAAATTGTTCCATTCCAGGCATGAGGAAAAGAAACTGTGCTCTGTAACAAAACAGTCCCATGCACAGTTGTTTTGTAACTTTCCCAATAATGCCAGGAAGGTCTTATAAATCTATCACCTGTTAAACCTTAGTCTTCTCGATGAAATTGTTCTCTAGCCTTTCCATTCTTCCTTTCTTCTTCTCTTATTTCATCAGTGAAAATAAGTAAAAATCTGTCTAAGTCCTAATATGTATGTAGGTAGAGAGTAGAAACGTTTCACATGTGAGTCAAGCACATGTATAGAACTATTAAAAGTGCAATCTATTCTATTTCACTTCAGATAACAAAGAAAATTATAACTAGAGCTTACAACTGAAACATTACAACTGTGACTACAACATCTCTGTTGTTAAACAGCCCTACACTGCAGTTGGATTATGCATGCTTTGTCTGAAATAAAGGCCTCTGGACAACACTCTTGTTGGCAAGCATGAACAAAAGACTTCACATTCAAGAGCCTCACCCCCATTCTATTACCATTGATGGCTGTGGTTTTCTCTCTCCATGTAGGCTTCCCTGCAGGGAGAAAATGCCCTAAAAATCTGCTATAACTTAAGAGGAAATTTCATCTTAACATGTCATACACATCTTCAAGATTCATTACAAAAGCTTCCCACTTCATAAAGATTCATAAAAATGGTATAGAGGCCAAGAGATAATTCACTGGTTAAGAGTATTTACTGTTCTTGTGAATGACTTAGGTTCAGTATCCAGGATCCACATGGTAACTCATGATCATCTGTAACCACAGATTCAGGGAAGCCAAAATATTTTCTGATTTTAATGAGATCCTGGACACTTACAGAGCACATACATATATTCAAGCATGCACACACACGCGCACGCACACACACACACACACACACACACACACACACACACACACACAGACACCTCACACATAAAATATAATAAAGAAACATTTAAAAAATGTAAAAAGCCTTTAAAACTCTACAATCCAGAATATACTATGCCACTATTTACCAATTTGCCTTAGAAGATCTACTTCGATTTATTTTCTGTGCTTAGTGTAATAAATAATCAGTCCTTTGCCTGATTTCCTTTTAGAAAATAAGAATGCAGCTAAAACTTTGATGTGATGCCATACAGAGTGATAGATACCTTCCTCTGTGTTTGTGTGATGTTTCATTCAAATATGACAGAACCTTGTATTCTAATACCAAAAACTCAGGCGTGAAATGGGTCAGAAAATACAATGATGGGCTTGACATCATATTAGACAAGGAAAGAAGATAGTGGCAGGCTTCATTAAAGACTACTTTACTTTAGTTGAAATAATAATGTGCTTTTTCTTCTCAGTGCTTCCAATATCATGTATTTGTTTCTGTTAATAGTTCCAAGATTTCATATCTCAAATACTACAGTAAGACCAAAAACTTGATTTGAATAGGGGTATTCATGAGGTCTATTAGTGGAATCTTCTTTTAATAATTTCATGTCTTAAAATAAGAAGGTTCAGCAAGTACCCCTGGAAATATCTGAGCCTGCTGCAAGACCAATGGACAGAAGTAGCTGACCCCTGTTGCTGAATTAAGGATGGCTGAAAGAAGCTGAGGAGAAAGGAGATCCTCTAGGAGGACCAGAAGTCTCAATTAATCTGGAACCTGAGATCTCTCAAACACTGAATATTGAACATTGGAGAAATTCAGGATGACAGTTATGGATATTAATTTACTTTATTGGAAGAAGTAAATTGTCATGTTGTAATAAGTTCTAAATATCAAAATTATCTTAGGGTCAGAAAATATTTATTTCTATCTGATGTACATAGCAAGAAATGACAAGAAATAAACAAAGGTTAAAGTTTTACAGACAATACAATCTTTAGAAATGAAGCAAAAGTTGTTCTAAAGACAAAAAAAATGTATAAAAGCTTTGATTCTGACTTTCTTCTCAGGTGTGAAATGAATAGATAGACTCAAGACATAGCATCTTCAAACATTAATCCTAATGTATAGTATAAGCTAAGTTCTTTTAAGACATATTCTGTTTTATTTAAAATTATAACCCCAGAAGCAAATTCTTCTAATTTCATGAAAAATTTACAAGTACATCTTTGTACTACCTAATATTACCAGGTATTAAGAGATAAAATGGATGGTGTGTGTGTGTGTGTGTGTGTGTGTGTGTGTGTGTGTGTGTGTGTGTATGAGTGTGTGTCATTATTTATGTTTTGTTTTTGGAAACTGATGGGGCCCATCAACACTGTGGTATTGCAAGTAAAAATACTTCTTAGTTTTGTTCTCTTTGCTCTAACAAAATATCATGGTAAAGCAATCTACGAGAGTAAGTTATGTTCTTGTACACAGTAACAGCTTGTGGTCAACTCTAGCCTGGACATCAGAATATCAAGGGTTGGAGGGACATGATTATTTTATTTCTATAATGGGCAGAGATAAAAGAATGTATATATACTTGTGCTTATCTCACTTTCTCCTTGACTGTGTGGAAAGACCAGAGACTGGTATCGTCCACCCTCAGGCAGAGTCTTCCCAAACAATCAATTCATTCACCGGTAAACCTTACAGTGATGACCAGCTTAGCCTGTAAACCTTACAGTGATGACCAGCTTAGCCTGTAAACCTTACAGTGATGACCAGCTTAGCCTGTAAACCTTACAGTGATGACCAGCTGGGCAAGATATGCTCACTGCTGCACTAGTGGCTCAAATGGTATAGGAATAACCAAGCACATGCTAATATTATAAGACATAGAGAAATCTAGCAGAAAGTTTCACTCTACATTCTAGTGCCAGTCATGTTGTCCAGATCACCAGAGGAGAACTGTAGTCAACTCACTTTCCTCTTTTCAAGCAGTCTAGGACTAAAAGCCAGAGAATGTTGGCACCTTCTTTTAGATATAATCATGAAGGTAAGTAAAACAATCCTTCACAGACATAAGTTACATGGCACCCTAATCTAGACAATCCCTCAATAAGATACCATTTCCAAGTGGTTCTAGACTCTTTATAATTGACAATTGAAACAACTATCTCATGGGCGGCCTTCCTAAGACTGATTCCTAGTTTATCAATTTCTGGACTGTATGGTCATGAGTCATAATATAAGCAACTAAGAGCTTCAGTTGTTTCATTTATAAAATAGAGACAAAATAGTGTATCCTTTAATTCATGAAAATTATTATTTTTAAAAGATTGAATTATGTGAGAGACTAGAGCACAAGACCCTTCATTGTTAGATTTTGTCAAGACATCTGGACTACTATAAGGATGCTGGTACCGGAATACTGTCTCTCATGGTAGTACAGCAAGTATCCTTATTGTAAGCCATTTCTCCTGCCCCTAAATTATCTCTATCATAGAATATTGAAATATAATATACATCAAGAAATATATACTTTTAATCAACTGAAAATTGAGACAGAGACACTATGTATTTCTTTAAAGGGAGAACTAGATACAAACACACATACAGAAGAGCAAAATACTGTTAGGATAGACAGAGAAATTCTGTTATTTCTATATTCACAGTCTTAATAAGTACTCAAGCTGATTTTCTGGGCTAGATCCACAATAACCTTCAAATTATTTTCTCTGCCATCCCTCATTCCACATAAAAATAGAAAAAGAAACAAAAGAATAAAACAAGTCCAAAAGACTAAAACAGTAGATAATATATAAAGATAAAGGAAATGTGCATGCATTTAGAGTTTCTGAGTTAAGAACTGGACTCTGGACTCAGTGCTGTTAATTACTCTGCAGAGTTTGATAGTAAGAAATTATTGCTGAAGACGCTATATACTTATACCATAGAACATGGAGAAAAATAGCTGGAAGCTTCATTGGACTTATTAGTGCTACTAGTGCTATTTATTCTACCAGGGGAAATAATAATCATCAGTACCACTCAGTTTGGAACTCCATGAGTTACCATAATGACCTGCCTGGCAAAATACTTCCTCCCATTGATGTAATAGTGGTACAAATGGTATAGTAGTACCAAGCACCTCTTGATTAACTGTAAGGCCCACTCTAAAACCCATACTTAACATATCTAAAGTGCTCAAAAACCTGAAAATAGAGAGGTCATAAACCATTGGGGGAAACCTAAAACTATTATGCAACTAAAAGGACATAAACCAAAATGATTCCTATTGGCAAATTATTATAGCCATAGATCAACGTCTTAGTCAGTACTCAGAGTAGTGGCTTCTTGAGGCAGATGGCAAGTAACAGAAATAACTACCACTGGTCAACATGTAGACAATAATAAATTGTGAAATGCTCACCCCCTCCACAAGTGAAATGTCTATATCACATTCCTCATTTCACGGCTCACAGTTTTATATAGAAGAGGAGGCAGAAATAATTGAAGGTCCAGAGGTGTGTATATTCAACTTATAATATTTTTAAGGACAAACTACAATATGTAATCAAATTCAGCATGAACCTAAATCATAGTATTTAACTCTATTCACTGAATTAGTTTGAAAGAAGTTTGTAGTAATTCAGGTAGACAAGACCTGCAAGTTCTGAAGCAATCACTCAGAGCTAAAATTAAAAGTGTTCCTCCGATAAGAGAAACAAAAGATGAATAATCCTGGGACATAAATAAGTTCTGCTGCTTACATTTGCTCGATAGGAGCAGGGAATAAAAAAGTGCAGTGATTATTTTAAGAAAGATTAATTTGTTAAACAATATGTCCCAACTGTCCACTATGGCCAACCTGGTTCCAGGAGAAAAAATACAGAATTAACTGAGATCTGATCTCTGCCTTCCAAAGTTTGTTTTTTTTTTTTTTTTTTAATAGCTATGTGTAGTTGGACGGGAGGACACAGAAAAATATTTCTTACTGATTAGTGAATAGATTCTCTGTGAATGTTTATAAAATAAGTACTTTCAAATGTAATTATAGCATAAACAGTACATAGATATCCATTCCCCTAAAAAGATAATCACATAAAATATCCTTCAAAAATAGTAGTAAAACCAATGTGATAATCAGTGATTTCTCTAAGGCATCATGCCATAATATTGATTATCACATAATATTAAAAACGAATATTTATCTTATACTTAAACATTTGCTAAGTGTGTTTTAAAGTGTTTTGGGCTCATTAAGTCATTAAACTTCCCTAAAAAACGTATGAGAGTAACTAAAGTACTTTCAATTGAAGATTCAGAAAACCAACACCTTATAAAATGACTTAACTAGCATGCAAAGTCATAGAAGGAACCTATAGAGTCACTTTGAGACACTGTCTTCCAGCCATTGGATGTCATGAACACCAAAATAAACATCAGCTCCAAATAGTTTTCCTAGATTTTCAGAAATCTCTTTGAAAATATAGAAGCTAAATAGTTTTCTTCAGTCATCAGTTTTTAAGTTAGTAACTATTCTTTTGAGTATATTTATCTCTACAAAGATATCTGACTAAACTTTGTGTTAAAATTCATATTTCCAAAGGTGAGTATATAATAAAGAATACTGGGTTTTGCCTTTCATTGGTCCTAGATAACAGAACCAATTTTACAGGAAGTACAGTGTGTGAAGGAGAGACGTTCAACATCAACGCTCTAGTCATTCAGGCTGACATTTCTTTGTGAAGTGGGCAGAAAATTAAATTGCCTCAAATTAGAGGAGAAAATCACACACCATGAGAAGTAACATGTGCGGTGACAGCGGAGGTCATGCTTCCACTGACGTAAGTGAGACTCTCACCATATGAGTACCATTGATAGTAATGGGAACTGTGGTGCGGCCCTTCTTCATGTGCTCAAAACCATTACCACTCAGCAGCCTCCAAATATCAAATGCTCCCTGGCATTTGAAGTTAGTTCTATGGAATGACACTGTTACATTTGTCTAGAAAGTTAACTTCATTAAGTGTATGCGGTCTGACTATTTTTAGCTCTGTTCACCCAACCTTTGCTCTTCAGATCAATATTGTGAGAGTCTAGATCTTGACTGTTTTGAACCATCCTGGGTTTTAAAACAACCATGTAAAACGAGAATATGCTAGTCAGGATTTTGAATATGTATATATTTTAAGTATCAAATATTTCAGAGGACAATTTGAAAATACACTACATTCTACAGGATGCCCTAAAATATTGGATAGTTGCAAGGTAGATGCTGGTTTCAAGCCTGGCAAAGACTCCAGAGCTGCAAAAAAAGAAGCAAAAGGAAAATCCCAACTCTAGGCAGTAATTAGATCTATATATTTTCTTTATAAAATTAGTAATATATATTTGGTAACTAGGTAAACAGTCTTAGAAGACTTAGAAGACTGAGATTTGATTTCTCATTTTCCTGTGGTGGGACAATTTCAGAGGTGAAGTGGTCCCAGTGAAATGTTTGGTTGCAATACAACCCACCATGGTCAATACAACCCTGAAAAAACTTCTTAAGTAGAGATAATGGACATATCACACAGGACCTGTTAACATGTATGTGTTAGGTACTGAGGTAACTTTGTAATTTCCTTTTGGAGTTGGGGCAGAAGGTAAAAACTCTTTGAACTAGACATCAAGGTAAAGTCACTAAAGCCCCATGGAAAACCATAAGAATGAAATATTTCAGCCTAAGCAAGTCACAGAGTGAACAACAAAGGCCAGAAGGCAAATAAGATTCAAGGCCAGTTCTTGAAAGGAAGTAAATCACTTTTACTGGAGGTTGAAGTCAGATGGGAGATTTCTGATTGTCACAATGACTGAAAGGTGCTATTAGCATTAGTTTCATGAAAGCCGAGCTGACTAATCATTTCTTAATCAGAGCGACACAACAAAATACGGCCATTGCCAAGTGCCAAATGATATCCGGTTGAGAAAAATATGAAAGGGAAGGCTTAGAAAAAGAAACAATGAAAACTGAGGAAAAGTAGACATGAATTCTCAATGGACATCAAATATCAGGTAATGACTACATCTCATTTGCCAGCCCTGAGAGCCTTTGAAGAGTGTAGAACTGAAAAAGATGATCAGTCTTTGTAACCATCAAGAAGAAGGAAAGGTGCAATTAACAATGAATTTTGTCATTTGTTGAAAGGTGACAGAGCTGAGAGAACATGGGAAATAGGGAAGATGAAGGCTACGGGCATATGCATCCAGACAGAATGAGCAGGACGGAAAGAATGGAACCATCATTTCTCCACTAAATAAACCTATTTCTTCCAAGGTCTGACTCACTTTCTAGACTATTACATGATGACTGCCATTTTTCTTTTTAATTTTTATCTGTGGTGTTAAAATTAACCCATAAAAATTTAAAGTTTTTTTTTTCCTGAGGTTTTGAAACCTGAGAAAGGAAGGGAATCTCTGCCAAGCCTTTCAAAGAGAAAAATCTTCTTCTGATTTATTCTTCAGTTGGCCACAGTAACAGCACCATAAGGGACAGTATAGAAAACCAGCTCCAGAAACACAATTTTAAAACCACTCCGACCAGCCAAAAAGATGCAAGTATGGGAGCCACTGCTCTTGGACTCTACAGTATAGGCTGCCCATCAAAACTGGCACCACTGAAACTCTGGTGTTCTTGTGATTCAGAGCTGATATTCCAGAAGACATTGCAAGGGATAACATAGCACACTTAATGCATCTGCAAGTACACACACATGTGACACACAGACACACACAGCAGACATCTGGGTGTTTACTCTTGAATACCAATTCAAAGGGAAAAGATCAAAGAAATCCGTTNAAATGCTCCCTTTAACTCTTTCAATGTGTGCTTTGTTCTTAATTCTAGGAAGGGGTGACGTGTCCACATTTTGATCTTCTTTCTTCTTGAGTATCATGTGTTTAGTAAATTGTATCTTGGGTAGTCTAGGTTTCTGGGCTAATATCCACATATCAGTGAGTACATGTTATGTGAGTTCTTTTGTGAATGGGTTACTTCATTAAAACAAGGTTCAGAAATATTTTGCGCACAGGCCAGCAAAACAGGCCGCCTTGATAGAAATGGCATTAATGGCCAAGGCAACCAACACTGGTTAAATGCAACCACAAGCCATCCTATAATTTTTTTGTGTGACTTCTCAGACAGGTATTTATAAAAATCATTTTAGGAGCCTTGCATTAAATACACTCAGCAATCAATTGCTTTCCAGCTATGTAAATCACCATGTTCAATAGGTTAATTACATGTTACTTCCAAGAGAATTTGCTGTTTTTTTCACTGTTGACTTTTCTGTTCCCACTTGTTTTTGGATGACATTTTCATAATCCATTGCACAACTCATGGAATTATTTCAACTATCTATTCATTATTTGCCTTGACAAATAATGAATGAGTTTCAAATTCAGACACCGAAATCTAAAATAATGTTTGCAGAAAGACCGACAGATCATGCATCCATCCAGGCATTTGATATTAAATATTCTTGACCATCACTATACTGGACACACAAAACATGTACTCTAGGTGCACTGGACCCATTGACTAACTGAAGGTAACCCAGACATTATAGGGCAGTGCATCAGTGTTCACACCATGCTGGAATCTTTGATTTCTCAAGTTTCTGGGAAGGGTTTTTAGTGATGCAGTTTCCTTTGAGTAGGAAAGACAAATATATCAGTGTCTGAGGTATTGTTACAAAGACCTTAGACTTTTCTTAGTTCTAGGACTCACTGGAAGAGGTCACTCTTTTAACAAAAAGGGGAAGGGGAGGAAATGGATTAAGATTAGTGAGATCTTCCTCAGATACTATGTGGTTGAAAACTTGGGGTAATATCCATAGACTTACAATAGGTAAGTCACTAAAATAAAATGCAAAGTGATGGGAAATAAATAAATTAATAAATACATTTTTCATCCAAAAGGATACACACACACACACACACACACACACACACACACACACACACTGATGTGATTTTGAGCACATGTTTCATTTTCTGATACACTTACCCATCATAACAAAATCATTTGAACCCTTTGTTTCCAAATCTGTCCGTTTTCTGAATTCCCTCAGTAGTTAGATATCACCCAAATATACGTGGAAAATTGTGCTGCAAGTAAATTGCCTGCTCAATAACATAGGATTTTTCTTCTGTTTTATTTTCCATAGGATGCCTATTAAATGCACATTTGTTTTATAAAGCTGTAAGGGTTATATTCATGATTTACGTAATGAAAATGAAAAATCTAGCCTATAATTCATTCAAGATATTAAAGCAATCCCTGACTTTGATAAAATAAACTTTGAATCAAAGAGCTACCTCCTAAAAAAAAAGAAATGGAACTGAACTAAACCATTGTTGCAAGAAATACAAAAATAAGATGTGTGTGTAATATTATTTTAGTAAAAACTATTTTTTAAGAATTGTGTTTTGCTATCAGTGACATGGTTAGAAATCTCCTAAATTCCATTGTAATTTAATTTCTTCAAATACTGTAGGCATATTTTCCTAACATGATTGAGCAAATTGTATGACCAAATTTGTGTAAAAGGGAAGTAAAAATAAGTTGCACAATTTTCTGAGTATAGGAAAGCCTTGCAGTTGATTAACACATTTCTGGTTCTTCAGCGCTTTGCTTCTTCTTAACTTTCATACAAGATTATCCATAGTCTCTCGAAGTGTCTTAGCCTTTCTGAACCAACTAAATTGGTGTGATTTACCTTGTCTTCAGGTAATCAGCAGCTATACTGCACTGTACGATGCCTTCACATTGTTCTACTTTCCTTTCATACTTAGTGGAGATGCTAGAAGATTATAACAGCCAAAAGAAGACAGACTACTAACTGATCATTAACTGAAGGGCTACAACAGAAACAAAACATTAAAAGTTAAAATTAAATGCTAAAAGTTACCAAAAGTGTCATGGTAACTTGCTTATTAAAAGGTAGCCTATGTTATCAAATATCAAACCAGAGATTGCTCTAAAGAATGCCTGGAAAGATGCAATGTCAGGGTCAAAGGAGAGTCTGGCATTTGTAAACAGCTATGCCTCATTTCAGAAAGGGGCATATGTAAGCAGAGTTAGGTATGAGAAAGGGTCAGGTGGTTGTGTAGGTGTTTCTCTCAAGGGACTATCTAAGAATGATTGACAACTATAGGCATTTTTAGTTCATGATAGCCCCCAGTTCTCGCCTTTAAAAAGGTTTGCTAGTAGCTCGTTCCTTTCATGGTCTTATGTACTTTCTGCAGAACAAAGTAAATTAAATTACAAATAGAGTTAAAGAAAACAATTTCCTCCATACAAAAATCACAATCAATCCTTACATTTTATAACATTTCATCGCCCTTCATAAGAAACCTCTAGATAATTTTTCAATTCTGAAAACAGCATCATCTAGAAAACAAATTATATCAGAGTCCTCTTACTTTCCATTCATGAAACAGCAATATAATACTTGTTTGTAATAATTCTTTAAAGAATTACTTTATGAAAGTCAGAAAGGCAGCTAAATTAATTTTCTATATTAGGTCCTGATTAAAATGATTTTACAGTATCAGGGACATAATTCATCCTATCTCAGAACTGAGATGTAACTAAGGATGGCTAATTCAACAAGACAGATACTGGGACTCTTTCCTTGCTGCAGCTTGGTGTATCTAGAGGACCCTGGTAAGTTTTAGTCTTGAACACATGACTATAATATCATCTGTGAAATTGGAACTGCATAGGTCTGAAACATATTGAAAAACACATTTGAGTTGTAAATGATATCCACAGCCTTCTTTTCCTGATTTTAGTATAGTCCAGTAAATAGGAAAGAAAAGAAGTCTGTGCTCTTGCACAAACTCTATTTTTTCAAGACCACAAGCAAGAACACAAAGCAACAACATAAAATGTTAGCACATGTAACCTAAACAAAGGGCCTGTAAGTCCTCTACTTGGTGACAGTATAATAGATATCAGAGAAATCAGTGATCAAAGTCACATTTATGGTAGACATTCTACAGAGATATTTTAGTGAATATGCTATCCACAATTAGTCCAAGATGTAGGTTTGGGGAAAGTGTTATCTGCTTAGTTTTCTTTGTCATATAAGTTAGTACCATTACCAACACAGGTAGCACTTGGAAGTTAGAAAATGAGGAAATCGACCAAGTTGGTGCTGAAGAAGGGATCCACATGTATCTCTGTCTTTCTGAAAATTATACATACTTTCCCAGAACTAAGATATTTTGTCTTGAAATCATTATTTCTCCCTGCATCACCTTTTGATTAAATATTTCAAAACAGACCACAAGGGGTGGATCTTTTTTACTCATAAGCAATTTAAATCCTAGCTAAAAGAAATAAGCATTTTTAACAATATCTAGAACCTATATTCAATATTTTCTTAAGGATACTCCTGTAATACATATTTAAAACACTTTAACTTAAATTAACGCATAATTTAAAGATCTATCTCTCTCACAATATGATTATTTTATTAATAAAGTGTTAAAATGAATATGCAGACAAATGTGGTATGGTGGTTATACTGTTGATTATTCTAAAACAAGTTCTGTTTTCTTGCTGAGCAGGACACTGGTTCCTGTAAGGTGCTTCTACACATTCTTGTGAATTGAGTAACTCATCAATGTTACAAAAATTTTTTACTTAAAACAACGTAAAATTATTCATAATTTTCTAACTGTATGAAAGTAAATTGAAAGTTAATAACAAGTAGTGGATTAGGAAGAATGAGCACAGTTAGATCTGGTTTTTAATACCACAATATTCAAGGCAGAGGAGACTATGATTTGGCACACAACTTTCTTTCCCTCTCACAATACACATTTTATTGAACAACTTTATTAATTTAAGCCACTTTAGATTTAATTAACATACAGGGATTCTG
The DNA here is from genome assembly GCA_902729485.2 of Mus minutoides. Taxonomy (NCBI): domain Eukaryota; kingdom Metazoa; phylum Chordata; class Mammalia; order Rodentia; family Muridae; genus Mus; species Mus minutoides. The sequence continues at coordinate 63,532 of LR749670.1, read as the reverse complement.
GTCATGCACATCACATGTTTTAATTACTATTAAGACCACAAAGCAATCTAAATTTATGAATAAAAATTAGATTTAGTGTCTCTCAGATTCATTCCAGAAAGTATAAATACTTTATCTATAATAATTTACACATCCATCCATCCATCGATCACTATATATCTAGCATTACTATTCTACATATTACCTTTATATTTTGGAAGTATGATTAAAACTGCCCTATATGAAATAAGTGGATTTAAGGTATAATAAAGTGAATCCAAAATTGAAAATTGGATGTACCAAGAATATTACCAGTGAGCACAAGATATTCCAGGAGAGCTTCAGTAAATTGCTCCATTACTATGGCCAACTCCTAATGATATCAGGATTAATTTCTTCTCAATGACTCCTATTATTTATGTTGTGAGACTTTGGGCATTAAATACTTGACATCTCACATCACAAATGTCTTCATGGAAATTATGAGACTGCATATGGAAGTGTATGTTTGCACGTAGGTGGCTCTTCTATAATTTCTGTAGTTTTACGATAATAATAAGTTTTACTCTTCTCACCTAGGTTCCCAGGCATTTGTCTGAAGTTCTGTGATTAAACTATAGCCAAGAGCTGTATACCCACATACTGCAGTGCAACCCCAAACCTGCGCTTTTAGCATTCTAGTTGCTAAAGTGAACTTTCAAGCAGCATCTAAGCATCTTGCATTCCCAGGGTCCCCAGAAAACTCAGCAATGGATAACGCCACATCATGTTTGTTTAATCATTCAGAATTTGTCTAAGCAGTTTACATTCAAATGTAATGTTGTCAGTTCTTTGTGATGCTTACTACAATGAAGAAATAACACCTATAAATAAAGGAGCATTTTTTGCTAGGTTATTTAGTATTCAATACAAAGAGGATGGAATGTCATGGTAATTTTCAGTATCACACGTGGTTATTCAATGTAAAATTAAATGTGATTACTTAAAAACTATTTTCAGTGAATTATTGTATTTTAAATCAGAAGTATCAACTCTTTAATTGAAATATTCTTCAAAAAAAAAAAAGGAAATATTCTTCTACATTTCACTATTCCTTTACTTAGAGTTAGGATGTCTGGTGCTCATTGCTTCAAGTCAGTAATTCACATTAGAATTCAAATAAAATAAGGATTTTTAAAAATTACATTGAAAGTTTCATAGTTCTAAAATATTGAGACGATACAATACATGCAAGGAAGTCTTTTGTTTTCTTTTTCTTTGTGTCTCTACTTCAAGACAAAATTTTATAGCATAGAATCAATAAAGGGGAATAAAGGGGAAGGGAGACTAGAAAGGTTTAGGTATTTGTCACATGTCACATCACTGACAAAGAGAGTGGTGCCCACAAGTTCACATGTTAAAAGAGAGAGGCAAAACCTGTGATTAATTTCTGCTAGTAATGGAAAGTCTGAATGGGCATGAGGGCTGAGAAGAGATCATGGAGTTTGGATAGCCTGGAACTGTATGGAGAAGTAAATAGCAGCAAAAAATGCACAGGCAACCTTAATGTGTCCTTGGGATGAGGACAAAGGGTTACAGTGGCATCTGCAAGGACCAGTGACCACAGACCAAGCTGGAGCATGGAAGTCCCAGTGGGTGTCAGCAGGGATAGCTAATATTTGCTGAAGGCCAGATGGCCCCTCACCTGGCATTCAATAGACACAACATTCTGAAGGACATTCAGTCGGTGATGACTGGAACTGAGATTCTGCTACTTGATTGAACCAAGACCTAGAATATGTATTAGGTCCTAGAAGACAAAACAGTGTAAGAAGTTGTGATGCTTGAATACTAGAAAACTGAATTCATGCACTGAGATTCTTTCTCTGCTTCTGTCTATTATAAATGACATATAAAACAATAGCTTCCCACCACCTGGGAGCATCATCTACATGGCAGCTCCCAGTTCATTTGTTTGACTCCCATCTCCTACCCACAAATGATCTCTGGGGAAGGCACAGTAAGCCAGAGCTGCTTCTTCTTCTTCTTCTTCTTCTTCTTCTTCTTCTTCTTCTTCTTCTTCTTCTTCTTCTTCTTCTCCTTCTCCTTCTCCTTCTCCTTCTCCTTCTTCTTTTTTCTTTTTTCTTTTTTATTAGATATTTTCTTTATTTACATTTCAGATGCTATCCCAAAAAAGCTTCTTAACAATGGTCACTGAGAAGACCATTAGGGGAAAAAAAAGGAATTTTCTGTATGTTACAAAGAAAAGGCATGGGGACTATATAAGGATATTTCCTGATCTTTTTTCTCAAAAAGCACTCTTGCTATTTCCTCCCATTGGAAACAGTAGACCATACTATATGTATTTATTTTTCAATTGAAATAAAACTGGAAATAAGGCAAAAAAGAAAGAAACAAGCAAAAAACAAACAATAGCTTTTTCTTTTTTTAGGTATAAAGAACATTATATTCTAATTCTTGAGTTTCTATAAATATTTACTGTGGTGGTTTGAATAGTTTTGGCCCCTATAAACTCATGTTTTTGAGGGAATGACACTATCAGAAGGTACAGCCTTGTTAGAGTAAGTACAGCCTTGTTGATGGAAATGTGTCACTGTGGGGGTAGGCTTTGAGGTTTCCTATGCTTAAACTCTGTCCAGTATAGAATCATATTCCTCTTCTAATGCCTGATGATAAAGACGAGAACTCTCAGCTCTCTCTCCAGAACCATGTTGGTCTCTAAGCTACTGTGCTTTCTGCCATGATGGTAACGGACTAAAGCTCTGAAATTGTAAGCCAGTCCTAGTTAAATGCTGTTCTTAAAAAGCCTTGCCTTTGTCATGATGGCTCTTCACAGCAATGAAACTATAATTAAGACATCTATAAGGCAGAACACAGGGTCCCCAATGTAGGAGCTAGAGAGAGTACCCAAGAGCTGTAGGGGTCTGCAACCCTATAGATGGAACAACAATATGAACTAATCAGAACACCCAGAGCTCATGTCTCTAGCTGCATATGTATTAGAAGATGGCCTAGTTGGCCATTATTTGGGAAGAAAGGCCCTTGGTCTAGCAATGTTTATATGCCCCAGTACAGGGGAATGCCAGGGCCAAGTAGTGGGAGTGGGAGGGTAGGGGAGCAGGGTGGGGGTAGGGTATAGGGGACTTTTGGGATAACACTTGAAATGTAAATGAAGAAATTCTCTAATAATAAATTAAAAAAGACATCTAATTACTTGTTACTTCATGTATGGTATTTAAACTGGCATGGTATAGATAACGTTTATTCTTTCTTGTAGTTTATTCTTAATTTCTTAGCCTGTATAACATTCTGCTATGGTAGTACCTGTGTACTCCATCCTATAGCAGTTTTCTATTTGTCTTCTACTTTAGCTTAGTAAGGACAGATTTCACTCTTGGAACTTGTGATAGTAACTATAGTTAGTAATTCTAAAGAGCAAAACCAAAGCTTTCTAGTCTTTCCTTTATTACTATTATCATAGACCCTCAGTTTGTTTTCCAACACTGCAATTCCTGATCTTTACTTACACTGCAATTATGTACAGCATTTTAATACTCATATTTTCATCTTAAGTCATCATCTAACACTTTCACCTGATCAGGTGAGATATCAAATGACCACAGAGTATACATTCTAAGTCATAATTTCCATTGGGAAAAACACATCCATCCATTACCTAAATAGTCCAAAAAAACACCAGGCTCATGTCATTACAACTGCAAGTAATAAATAGTAAGGGGGCCAGGCATCACTGAGACTGGTTGCAAACACCTATTTGTTGTGTGGTGCATTTCAGTGGCTTAGATCAGATTCAGTTGTCTTTGTCTCTCATATTACTTGTGTCAAGTCTAAGTGTTTACGGGTTCTAAAGCTTGCTAAGCCATGCTTAATTTTGTAATAGAGTTAATCAATTTCTTGAACCATCATTGTGGTTTACTTTTTATACTTGACTATGCAAAATTAGTGAGGTTGAAAACTCTGTACCTGGTTACTTGTAAACATCAAGAACTGCTAGCTTTTTTTTTTCAACTTTTATTAGATATTTTCTTCATTTACATTTCAAGTGTTATCCAGAAAGTTCCCTATACCCTCCCCCACCCATCCGCTCCCACCCCCTGGCCCCGGCGTTCCCCTGTATTGGGGCATATAAAGTCTGCATAAGCACAGTGTAGACAGGAGTGATTGGAAGGTCAATAATGGCAAATGTGTATCTCTGCTATTCTATAGATTTAAACCTTGGAAGATAAATTATTAATATTCTCATCCCTAAAGATAAAATGAGAATGAGTTCCTACCACACAAATATATTACAATGGTTATATTCTTGTTTTACTTTATTTTCTATGTCTGTGAGTCCCAAGAGTCTAGATAGAAGACAGGGTGTCCTCTGACTTCTACTAAATGGACTATGATCACAGACAAGTGCAGGTGGGAAATGCTATTTCAGGGTAATAGCTCACACCTGGAAAGGTCTATTTTTTTCCCTCTAGGATCTTTTTACACAGTGGTGAAAATAAACTAATTAGGTCAAAGCATCACATTGGGACTCATGAGCTATGAAGGTCTCTCTCACTTCTGTCCCCACAAGAGGCCACTGTCCAAAAGCAAACAAGCAATAAACTCCTACCAGAATAGGAATCACGTAGCCATTTGTCCTATTGATGGCATTTTCCATTGTCTCTCATTGCAGTTGAACTCAAGAAATGTTCACAGGGGAGAAAACATGAAGTGATAGTGAAGGAAAGAAATAGAAATGAGGAAAAAGTCAAATTTCCTGGAAGCATATACCACTCTCAGACCCAAGCACTACTGTATTTAGGAAACAAAAGAATCACAAATTGGGGTCACAAACTGGATTCTACAGCACATCCAGACACTTACAGAGTTCTTCTGGGGTACCACAGAAAACAATGGGAATTCCAACCATGTGCATATCTGCCTTTATTTATTTACTATGAAGAAGAAGTGGTAGCGCACGCCTTTAATCCCAGCACTCGGGAGGCAGAGGCAGGAGGATTTCTGAGTTCGAGGCCAGCCTGGTCTACTAAGTGAGTTCCAGGACAGCCAGGTCTATACAGCGAAACCCTGTCTCGAAAAACCAAAAAAAAAAAAAAAAAAAAAAAAAAAAAAAAAAAAAAAAAAAAAAAAAAAGTAAAATCATAATAAATAAAAACTCAGGATGGAGATCTGGCTCAGCAGTTCAGATTTCTTCTTGCTCGACCAAAAGACCAGATTCCATTTTAGCACCCATACTGGGTGGCTCACAGCCATGTTAACTTAGCTTGAGGTGATCCTCTGTTCTCTTCTGATAACATAAGCACATTTATTCACCAAACCTGCAAATATACACATAAATTTTAAACAAACTAAATCTTAAGCTAAAAACTATTCTTATTCCTTTACCATGCATGAGTGCTCCTCCGCTCCATCCTTTCATCATCCTTTTCTACTATGTGGTTCCTTTTCTAGCTTCTGTGGTGACTTCACATTACATAGTCAAATCCCAATATTCTGAGCTAGGATCCACAAATGAGAGAAGGTATGTAGCATTTATGTTTCTGGGTCTGGTTGCCTCATTCAGTACACTGTTTTCCACTTCTGACCATCTACCTAAAAATCCCATGATACCATCTTTCTTTGTGCCTTTACATGTAGGTCTGCAGGAGACACTGACCATAGAGGGGTACCTACTATTCTCATTTTGTAGACTAATGTATTTTCTAACTGTATTCTAAATACTTATTCCCAAATTAATAAGCTTCTGTTTTCAGCAGACAGAAACAATTAGAGAAATCCACAACTGGTGGAAATGCAGAGAATAAGTGACAGGGTAAGGATGTTAAACAACTAATTACATATATTATAGGAAGATTGTGAGAGCCAGAAGATTGCCTGTTTCTGGAGAGTATCTTCTATATAAGACAGGAAGCTGTACCCATTAAGTCTCAATGACATAGCTGCTCAAATAAGATTTATCTAATAATGTCGACATCAACTGACATGTTAAGGTCATTGGTAGATAGTTCATAATTCCCCACTTCTAGCTGAAGTAGTTCAGGAGGTCTGTAGCTCCTGCAATAAGGAATTAGTTCTATGCAGGGAAGAGGTTCCTGATAGATTTTCTACTCCCAAGTGGTCAGTCATATATATATATATATATATATATATATATATATATATATATATATATATGGTAAACACTAAATGGGGTCAGTAGGTTTCTTGTGTGTGTGTATGTGTGTGTATACACACATTATTCATGTACCCATGAAGCAAACATTAATTAAAGAAAAGATCATGGATTTGACAGGAAGTAGGGGAACTCAGGAAGAATTGGAGGGATGAATGTTTGGTAGAAATAGTGTAAATACAGTATTCATGTATGAAATTCTCAAGAAAAAGTCATTCAAAAGAAAACTTTCCCCTATTCTTTGATAGACCTGGTTTTTAGATGTAATAGTTTCAGAGTAGTGTTCCATCCTAGGCCTGGATGTTTAGTGACTTGGCAACAATCTTTTGCACTGTTTTTGGAGTTTATAGGACTTGGTTAGTAGGAGTGTGTCAATATTGTCAGGCTTGGAGTGTTACAGTCAAGTCATGTTTCTGGTACTCCTATCTTCCTAGTACCCTAAGATGTGAAAAGTAGTAAAAAAATAACTGACTAGACTAAGCTTCTTTGCCATGTGCATTCTATGCCATGATAGTCTTAATTATCTGAAACAATGAGACAAATCAAGTTATGTGACATGGATGCATTTGCACTTAGAATAATAGTTTTGAGAATGATGAGGTAGAAAGACTGAAAGCTCTCGAAAAACCAAAAAAAAAAAAAAAAAAAAAAAAAAAAAAAAAAAAAAAAAAAAAAAAAAAAAAAAAGACTGAAAGGGTATATACTTGATAATAGAATAAGAATTCAACAGTTCTGAGTCAATGGTGTCCAAGCTAAGGTAAAGATGAAACATCTTCCCCTCATTAAACATGCACCTATCTAATAGCTACTAAGTGAAGAGTTTTTAAAAAGGGGATTATAGATAATTCTAATATATTATTTTTATGTTACTTTCTCTCTAAGATTTATTTATTTTTATTTTATGTGCATGGGTGACTTGCCTGCATGTATGTTGGAAGGTGACATATCACTAGTATTGGAGCTACAGAGAGAAATATACACACACACACACACACACACACAGATATACAGATATAAACTTGTGGGTCTCTCTTCTTCCTAGTGTCATTCACCAATGGCCTAAGAAGACAAAGTGTGTAAAGGAACAGGGTTTCAGGGTCCCCTTGAGTACATACTGAGCACCAGGGAGGCAGATAAACTTTACTCAATGTGAATGAATGATAATATAGCTTTGACATTAGGAGGTAGGATTCTCCAGGGTGGGCAAAGGTTGTTGGCTGCAGGAGAAGGTTCTGAGAGGCCTCATTAGCATGAGAAGGCATTCCAGGAATTTCAGCTGCTTGCTGATAAGTTTATTATCAGGAGAAAGAAAGATAAGCCTGCCAAGGCTACAGGACTTTCCCCAGGTAGAGGTGTGTGTGTGTGTGTGTGTGTGTGTGTGTGTGTGTGTGTGTGTGTGTTTGGGGGGGGGGGTGAATTACCCAGAAGAGGTGACAGAAGAAGCCCTGCTGACAAAGGAAGTCTGCCATTTTGTTCAGGACTCAGGAGGCTATAAGTTAATTAGCAGGGCAACATAAAAGGTATTGTCACATTAACCATATTCTTCTTTAAAAATGAACACTTTCTAGGCAAACATGTGCACTCGATGTTTTCTTAGGCTTTTAAAAAGCAATTTCATGTCTGTGTCAAGAAGAACAAAAGTCCCAATGTACATATACTCTTGCAAACACACCTGAAAACATAGTAAGTCATTCAGAAACAAACTTCATAAAGATTATTACTATTCTGGGATATGTCCTTGAGAAGAACAGCCAGGAGGATTGAAGTAATGAAAATCTTTATAATCTGAGAACTGCTTGAAGAACTTGGTGATATTTACATTGAGGAACAAACTATTCAATGACACGCAATGGCAGTCTTTAAATATTTGAAGATCTGTCATACTGAACATGTTCATATTTTGAATGAGCCAGAAGGCATACCTAGGATAAATAAGCATACATCCAATGGTGTCAAGTACAAATTCATCCTGAAGCCATATGTTTTAAGAATGAGAAGTAATAAAGGGTAGCCAGGCTTGGTGGCATATGCCTGTAATTTAGCTGCTAAGGAGGCTGAGAGAAGAAGGAAAGCAAGTTGAATTCATGTTTTAGTGAAACAGCAGTTCAATGTCAACCACAGCAATTCAGGGAGACCTAGTTTAAAAGAAAAACTTAAAAGGCTAGGGATAAATTACAGCAGTATAGCACTTGCTTGGAATAGTCTAGGAACAATCCCAATATCAGGGGTAAAAGGAAGGATAGGAAGAAGAAAAGGAGGGAGAAGAGGTGGAGAAGGAGGGAAGGCAGCTGTAAAGAAGGGATGAAGGGATTTTCTTTTTTTTTAATCAATTAGTTTTTATTAGATATTTTCTTAATTTACATTTCAAATGTTATCCCGAAAGTTCCCCCCTTTCCCCCCGCCCTGTTCCCCTGCCCACCCACTCCCACTTCTTGGTCCTGGCGTTCCCCTGTATATATTCGGGATCCCAAAACAATGATTTTCTAACATTGGCACGGGCTGAGTTCCCATGATCAGCTCTGTGTTTGTTTGTGGGGTGGGATGAGGAGGGAGACCTAAAGGTCAATTGTAGGAGAGACCATTGACATCTGTTAACACTCCATACTTCACAAACAGCGCAGAAAACAACAAAGTAGTCCTGGTCATTCAACATTGGTATGAATTTTAGGGTCAGCAGCAAGTGACCTAAAAAAAACCCTGTAGTTTTCTGTTCTCCAAAGGCTTTGACACTTCTTTTCCCATCAAACAAGATCGAAAGATATTTTTTTCTCTTGGATGCTTTAAAAGGTACAATTATGTCTAAACATGTCTAACACTATAGTCTTTGACACTGCTTTTAAGGTTTCCTTCAACCAACTCGCTCCTTTCTACAGAATATTTTCATTTCTTCTAACCCATTAGATTGGATTCTCTGAGGTAACTGTGTGTGTGTGTGTGTGTGTGTGTGTGTGTGTGTGTGTGTTTTGAAAGTTAACTTGTCTCCTTGCAGGTATAAACCAAATGGCAGAAGCCATGCATATTTATTTACTTCTGTGTATAGGGGATTCAGCATAGTGCCACAAACATATGAATATGAATACATGAACATATGAACTGAAGTTCTTCCTTGTTATTCTCACTGGAAGCTTTTTTTTTCTTCTTTTGCATTTAAATGAAGCCATTCTTCCAGATTTCATATCAATTTTGATGAAAAAAAACTTTGAGGACATCACAACCTCTAAGTTTCCGAGCTGATGCTTCAAACCTTTTGACCATCTTCATGTCGATAAATTTGGATGTTGGTGGATGACTGTAGTCCTTTAGAAGGTTTTGCTTACATGGTGCTATTGTTGATATTGAGAATGTTAAAAAAAATCAACCCCAAAATGTATTGCTTTATTCTTCATAAATATAATAAATTTCCATTATTTATTGAAACAAAAAGAATGTTTCCATGAAAACTTATTTCTAAAAACAAAGATGTAGAATGAGTTAAGAATGGTATTTCTAATAGATTTTCAAGCCACTGTTGACATAGTTCTTTGAGAATAAAGCAGAACTCAGTAAACAGTCAGTGCCTCAATTTCACATCAACATGTCATCTGCAATTTATAGAGTAAATTGTGTTCACTGTTGAAACCCTAGACTCTCAAATGTGACTGTGCTTCCAATAAAAATTAAAGCTTGCTGATGAAGACAACTGTTGTAAAATGAGGATGTTATGATGGAAATTGTATCTAGTAGGGTGTGTGCCCTTATAAAAAGAGGCAGGGATACCAGGGACCAATGTGTACAGAGAGACGAGGCCAAATGAGGATAGATGGTTATCTGCCATCCCAGGAGAAAAGCTAGTGCTTCCATCTACCAAGTCTCGTCTCCAGAGCTGCAAGCAAGTATGTTTCTATGATGTAAGCCATGAAGCAGAAGGCATCTTCTTATGGCAGGTGCAGTATACTTACAATCACAGCCCTGCTTTTACTCCCCCTTTATATGGCCGGGGAAAAGAATGCCATTGGACATGAGGTACATGTATGTGACTTCCAAGGGTCATAAGACTGTTAGAATGACAAGTCACTACAGGTTGATATGCAATAAAATTATAATTTATTTAATTTATTTTACTTTTTACCAATGGTGCTGTGAATTGACTATCTGTCTGTCCACCCAACCATCCACCCACCCGTCTATCTATCTATCTATCTATCTATCTATCTATCTATCTATCTATCTATCTATCATCTATCTATCTATCTATCTATCTATCTATCTTGTATCTATCATCTATTTATTTATTGTCACAATTAAAGATTGCAATTACTACAAGTGATTTCTTCTTAAGTGTAGTTTGATGTGGCAGATTTTTTAAAACTAATCAGTAATCAGATGAACACGGTAGAAAACTGAAAATTATAACTGACTATTACAAAATAAATCTAATATCAGGGGTTCCTTTAAGTGTTCTGGGATCTTAATGATGTTTGTGGACTTCCTCATTCTGACTAATGTGGTACTATTAGCTCTTCAGCCTTTTGTCACTTTTCCTTCCTCTATCAATGTTATGACAAAATGAAAGGAATTGTCATCCTCTAGAATATCATCCACTTCTTCAGATGCCTACTTCTTTAAATAGGAAACTCTTTTTCTTCCTGTTCCTATCATGTTATAGCTTCATTTCAATCAAAATTTCATTATTTCTTAATTCTTTTCCACAGTGTTTCTTCTACTTGAGCTGTCGCATCACACTGGACCTAACAGCCATTGTACTTGACCGGTTAAGCCTTTATCTAGGAGAGCAAGTACTGTAATAGCAGCCAGTGAAGTAGCTATTAACTTGCTTTTATAAAAATCTTAATATAAAATAACTTCATATCTTTTATTTTATAGTTGGTATAAATGATAGAATAATTTGCATCTTTTTTACAATCTTAGATTTCTACATAGGTTTCCTGTGTAAAAACCACACATCAATCATAAGATTTTCATTCACTACTAACACTGGTACAAGAGCATTATTAAGCTACTGACTAAGATATTATGAAACCATTTGAACTTCGCTCTTTGTGAGTGATAATAGTCCAAAGAGAGCTCTCCCATAAAGACCAAAATGATTGGTGTATGGATTAGGCTAAACTTTAGCAAGATGCTTTGGTCAGCTGAATTGTATTTGGTTAATACAAAGTTAACCATAGAGGCAGACTGTCAGAGCTCTGCCTACAAGAGATCACACAATTCAGGTTATTGGAAAAGCAGTGGAAGAAGGAACATATACTGTACACTAGGAAGTCTGTGTTGTTATGTGATGTGAAATTTAATGAAATATTGACATGTTAGTTTAATGACCATAATAGTAAAATGAAACTAACATGAGAAAAAGATATGAAAGCATCATGTCTTACAATGAAGCAAACCTGAGAAGCACACTAGAAACACCAGCTTGGTATTCTTCCATCTGTATACTTTCTTCGTGACTATGGAGTCACTTCCCTTATAGATCCTTCTACTCGTCAGAGCTGACAGTAAAATTCCAGTGAAACCTGCAGATGTGAGTATCACCATGAACTTCATCCTTCATAGAGAACACTGAGTCATGAGAAAACAGCAAACAAAAACAGGATAACAATGTTTCAACATTGTTATCTAAACTATGAGGGCAAAATCCAAAGATGTATCCATTATCAACATCATGGAAGCTTCTTGGATCACAAAGAAAACTTAAGTTCTTTACTGTTTTATAGATATTAATTTAAAATTCCTATCTTAGAGGTGGGAGAAATGTTTCAACACCTCTGGAACTTTTGAGGTTACTTTCTAAATATGTTTAAGAAAATATGTGCATAAAATCATAATTAATTATGTTGTTTTGTTTTGTTTTTCAGTGAAAGATATAAACATGAAGCATTTTTTAAGGATCTCTTCCCATTTCAAACATGAAGAGTATTTTCTTATTCATTTTGAAAACATAGTTCTTTACTGAACTATTTTATTTAAATAAAAGTTGTTATGGTTCATCAGTAAATATTGTTCTAATGGCATTTAAAAATAAAATCATCAAGTTCTGAAATATATGGTGAATAAAATAGAAGAAGACAGATTAAATATGATTGGAGATGCTGGTTGAAATTAAAACTAAAATAAAAATTAAAATGTAGCCTGATAGAAAAGGTCCATTTGTTCATTTTCCATGGGCCAGGAGCAAACCCCACCTATACCAGTACAGAGCAAGAAAATGTGCTGTCACAAAGAGAAGCATGGTGATTTGGTGAGTTGTGATGTCTGGAAACAGAATGAAATGTCTTCGAATGCTTAATAATACATTGCTCCATTAACCAGACAAAGGGAGGGTTTGAGTAGAACTGAGTTACATGGAAAATCTTTATGATGAAGCTTTGGAATGGAAAAACTATAAGCAATAAAATAGCCAGAAATTTTTAGGAATAGTAGCTGCCAATAATATATGATTTGGCAGATAACAGTACCCAAGGAAGAAGAAATCATATTTATTCAAAAGGCTCATCATGGTTTATCACAGTGCTTCACAGGGCAATCCTCAAAATATTAGTTGTTAACGGAATGGATGTTGAGAAACTTTGCATGAAGAATCATGGTTTATTTGTAGCTTTGTATACATATGTGGGGACACATGTTTTTATGTGTGCACATATGTACAGTACATTTTATATATTCCTGTCAAAATACCTTTTCTAGGTAGTAAATCATTCTGTGCAAGTGGAATGCAGAGCAGAGAACACAATTTTAATAACTTTGATAGAGAGAGTGAGCCAGGAAATTACTGTTTATTCCTGCATTTTCATTCCATTATATGCTCTGTTTCCACCTGCTACAGGTAAATATAAATACATCAGAGAAGAGAATGAGGAGGAAGAAAAAGAGAGAGGATACATACATAATAGAAAAGACGCCAACTAGGAATGCCAATGAAAAGCAAGAGGGCGAGAAAAATGATTCTGAAGTGTCACTATGAAGACAAACATCAATTTGTTGCTCATTTTAGCAAATTCTGCCTTATACTTCAGGGCAAATCTGTGATAGTGAGGTTATTGACTGTGGAAACACTAGAAAGATGAACATTGTACAAAATTCCAAATAGCTGATATTGAATCAAAACGATAGAGAAAAAAGAGGTGTGTGTGGGCGGGGGGAGTACTTTTCCTTTAGATTAATGAGTCAGTTAAACCTGCCTACATTCATATCTATTGTTGAGTTGACTGGAAACATTCATATCTATTGTTGAGTTAACTGGAAACGTATTTGCAATCCCATTTACTTTTATGTTTCTGATTATTTTCTTCAGTGGAGAGACTCAGATTTCTTACACAGTCTAGTTTTTGAACTGTTTTTATATGTAGAAGACTAGGTCAAAGATATGTATATGAAGGCATTGTTTATTAGGTAAGGGATATGTTTCAAGAGATGCTAAAAAAAATCCTCATAGACCCAGGACAAATAGATTCTTCTTTATATTCAATTAGTTCTTCCCTTCCAGAGCTTGGCTTGCGGCCATCTACAGACATGATTGTGACCAAAATATCTCGTCATTTTAATTTGTTATGATTGATTTACATGGTAATGCTGATAACACCATCTTAATTACTTGCTGCAAATTGTATTTGACAAACAATTAGATAATGTATCCCTCTGTCCATAGAGACCCTATGCTAGACCAGATTCTTTATATACATCATCTTATACAGTCATAATTCACTTCTGCCAAGTGGTAAATATGATTGACAGTCTGAAGATAAGTGTCTCAGAGGCATTGCCAGTGCTGCTAGAGTCACAGCCTCATAGCAGTAGCTTGGGGATATAAGTCCCATTGAAATGTCTCCAAGGTGTCTCTTCTTGGTCCTTGGCCCACCACTCATTTTATAGACAAGCTTATGTATAAAAGGAACATTAAGCTAATTATCAATATAAGTTACAACATTTTTTGTCATTACGAAAAATTGAACTATAGAAGAAATACAAAGTAATTTTTTTTTAACCAGATAGGAGTATAAGATAATATCCTACTTGCACAGTTTTATTAAGAGAGCAAAGAAAATGCCTGATAACTAATGTGATGTGAGGACATTTGTCTTATAAGAGTAGAACAAACATGGGTCCCAAATCATATTTATCTCATCTGAGCTGTAAATAAAAACAAATAAAATATAGATAGTAAAAAAAAAAGAGAGAGAAAAAAGAAAAACCAGTTATTAATTTTCTTCTTCTCTTCTTATCAATGACACTGAATATGGCTGAAACAACTGAATGTAGGGAGGATTTATTTTGGTTCTCAGTTTCTGAGCATTCAGACCCTGTTTGCTTGGCTTCATGAGTTTGGGCAGAACCTCTTGACAGCATGGGCTAGAAGCAGATGCTTTTCTTACATTTTACAAGCACAATGCAGACAGTGAGACAGATAAGGATAGAGTCCTGTCAAGGGCTCACCCTGGTAGCTTTCTTTCTCTGGGTAGGCTATACTTCCTAAAGTTTCCAAAACATCCCAAAATGTCTGGATATCAAATGTTCTAATCATAAGCTTATAAGGGTCATTTCATATCTAACCCTTAATAACCAGCAAAGGCAAAAGATTGGTTTTCAGAGTAATCCAACTATAAGAAGGTCAACAGAGCAGGAAGAATTAGGAAACAAAGTGATAATATTGCTCTTTTTTGATAAATAAGAGCCAACAGTACAGTGAGTATATAATGGATTTTCCAGAGAAAAAAATATTTCCTGCCTGCCATAGTCAGTAAAAGGAGACACATTAGCCCAGGTTCATTTAAAGTGAGATTTTTTTCAGTCACTATAAAAAAGATTCTGATGGAAAAATGAAATCATAGACATCAATTCAGATGTAATCTATGAGACTGAATATTAAGAACATAATATCTTTGGAGGAATATGTTGAATGTATTGGGAAATGGCTGATGATATATAAAGGAACTAAATTTTCTACATTTAAAATTTTTATCTATATGTTTATGTGTATGAGTGTTTTGTCTGAGTGTAAGGATGTATGGTACATGTTTGTCTATTGACTAACCAATTCAGAAGAGGGTATCAGGTGCCATGGAACTGGAATTCTTGATGGCTGTGAGCCACCATGTGGGTTTCCAGGAATTCCCTCTGTGTCCTCTGCAAGAACAGGAAATGCTCTTGAGTGCTGAGCCATCTATCCAAACTTCTTTTTCTACATTCCTGCAGAAAATTGTTTGGTTTTTTTTCCAACTTTTATTAGATATTTTCTTCAGTTACATTTCAAGTGTTATCCAGAAAGTTCCCTATACCCTCCCCCCTCCCGGCACTGTTCCCCTACCCATGCACACCCACATCTTGGCCCTGGCGTTCCCCTGTACTGGGGCATATAAAGTCTGCATGACCAAGGGGCCTCTCTTCCCAATGATGGCCAACTAGGCCATCCTCTTCTATATATGCAGCTAGAGACATGAGCTCAGGGGGTACTAGTTAGTTCATGTTATTCTTCCACCTATAGGGTTGAAGACCCCTTCAGCTCCTTGGGTACTTTCTCTAGCTCCTTCTTTGGGAACCCTGTGTTCCATCTAATAGCTGACTGTGAGCATCTACCTCCATGTTTGCCAGGCACTGGTATAGTCTCCCACGAGACAGCTATATCAGGGCCCTTTCAGCACTATCTTGCTGGCATATGTTATATGTCTATGTTTGGTGGCTGATTGTGGGATGGATCCCTGGCAGCCGTAGTCATTGGGTCCATCCTTTGGATTCAGCTTCACACATGATCTCTGTAACTCCTTCCATGTGTGCTTTGTTCTTAATTCTAGGAAGGGGTGACGTGTCCACATTTTGATCTTCCTTCTTCTTGAGTTTCATGTGTTTAGTAAGTTGTATCTTGGGTAGTCTAGGTTTCTGGGATAATATCCACATATTAGTGAGTACATGTTATGTGAGTTCTTTGGAAAATTGTTTGTTAAAGGAAAAACTTTTAAATAGCATTGAACAAATGAACAAATAATATTTACCTCAATGTTACAGCCACCTAAAAAGAAGGGATATATGCTAATTCTGGAGAAGGAATTTAATTGGAAGAATTTCTTATCAAGGAGATATAAATTCTTTTTATCAGAATAGGGAAGGCACCTAGGAGATAGGAAGTGAATCCAGTGTTGAGACATCATAATCTTCAGTTAGTTTCAAACAATATAGATTAACCAAATAAGCTAGGGACGGCCCACTTTGGGGATATGGTTCTTTCTTCTCAAGTTGTATTGTACAGTGATTGCAAACCACTGAGAAAGGTAGCACAGTCAGCAGGACATTGATTACACAGAACAGCAACTCAGCAATATTAAAGAACAGAGCGTGAATTGAGGAACTGGACAGACTTACCTTTTAGTGGGTTCTGTCCATGGCATCCTCAGGTGAAAAGATAAGCAGGCAAATTATTTTGCTTTTCTGTCCTGATTACCAATGTAACAAAATCCAGCAAAATTTTATAGCATTTGCAGTATACTACTGGGAACAGAAGGAAATAGCTGTGCTTAGGGCCAGAGACCTGTCATAGAACTTCCTTCAGAGACAGTCTATATGGCTATGTTTGTGGGTAAGACAGTTCAACACAAGAGGTTGGTGGAAGGAAGACCTCAGTCTGAGATTTTGTTCCACCTGCAAAAGAGTACATAGGCACCAAAAACAGAGTGGAAAATGGATGGGAACATCATGGTTCTTCACAGTACATAGCTTGACTATTGTGGATGCCAACAAAAGCTTGCTAACAGGAGCCTGATAAAGATATCTCCCGAGATGCTCTTCCAGTGCCTGGCAAATATAGAAGTGGATGCTCACAGCCATCCATTAAATGGAGAACAGGGTCTCCAATGAAGGAGCTAGAGAAGGACCCAAGGAATTGAAGGGGTTTTCAGCCCCCTAAGAGGAACAATAATATGAACTAACTAGTAACCCCAGGGCTCCTTGGGACTAAACCACCAATCAAAGAAAACACATGGTGGGACTCATGGCTCTAGCCGCATATGTAGCAGAGAATGGCCTTGTTGTTCATCAATGGGAGGAGAGGCCCTTGGTCCTCTGAAGTTTTAATGCTCCAGTATAGTGGAATGCCAGGGCCAGGAAGTGGCAGTGGGTGGGTTGGTAAGCAGGGGGAGTGGGAGGGATTAGGGGGTTGGGCATGGGAATCAAGGAAAGGGGATAACATTTGAAATGTAAATAAAGAAAATATCTAATAAAAAAAGGAAAGAAACTGATAATATGGACCAAGATTAAATGCTGGTCTCCAGTGTCAGCTACCCATTATTACCCCAGATGAATAACAAATAAGAGTAATTCTAGAAGTCAATCAGCGTTGTCATTTCTCATCATGATAATAAAATATGCAAGGGTATGACAAAATAAGGAAAACAAGATCATATAGTTAAGTCTTGAAGACTCAAGGACAGACACTGGGATAAGTTCAATGGTTGTGTCTATCTCATTATGGATCTTATAAGAAAGATGGGAGCTCACAAAAGAGGCAGAAATCAACTACTGATGAGCCAGTAAGCCGTAGAGCATAAGGGACCAGTTTTGTTCTTTTATATTCACCCTTCTCAAGGCAGCTAACAAGGGTCTCTGGAAATTTAAATTAAGCACATCTACAGACACTGCTCCATGCTAAATCCCACCTTTATGGTCCTATCATGTCTTTTATGTCCTTATTGGGAACAAAGCTTATAATACACCAACACTTATAATACATGCAACTTTAGAGGACACACTCCAGCCACAGGCAAGCCCTCAAGCTGCCTAAGGAAGGCAGAGCTTTCTCCATGTTCACAGGGATAATTACACTGATGAAGGGGACGAAGCAGAAATAACACAGTAAGATTCTGGATTTGAATAGACTACATATTTTCTTTAGTCTCTTTTGAAGTGCTTTGAAGAACAGCAACAAAGGGATTTAAGTAAGGTAAATTTGGGAATCTTACATTCCCTTTCTACCTGCCAGGAGGGTAAAACTTGCAAAGATATTCAGAATAGAACAGCATAAAACAGCGAGTTCAGATTTTGGCATATGTGCCTGGGGTGTGTAAAATTTCAACCCTGCTGCATATGTCAGACCCAGATGAGAGAAACACCCCTTCATTCTTTTTCTCCATTTAGCATTTTGTGAACTTAGTAATTTTCCTTTAGACAATGAAAGGAAGATATATCAAACATCCTCCTAGCCTTCTTCCATCCTACTGAATCTTCAACAGTGAATTTCCTAGCACTGTGCTTTGGGAACACGATTCACATTGTATTTAACACCATAAAAAGCAGCAACTAGTCTACTAGCCCCCGTGATGTAAAAGAACAACGAAGTCTGTCATAGAATTGTGAAAGGTGGGGTCCTTATGCAGGCTGCCTTCCAAACAGCTTAGTAATTCAAAACGCTTCCATGAAAAGAAAACAGTTAGAAATGTTACTAATTATTTTTAACATCACAAATAAAAATAGCAATTGTATATGATTAAAAAGAATTCTAGAGGTACAGAAAATTTGGTGACTCTGGTCATATTCCCTTAAAATATAGTTTACAACTGTGGCCGAAAAAAAAATTAACATTCTCGAATTTTTTTGGAGAAATCCAGATCCTTATGTGTCATCACAGCATAAATGTTTAAATCACATTCACATTGCTTCTCTCATTTGGTCTTCAAAATAGTTTCATGGTGAATATGTTCCTGTGTCTATTTTTTTAAAACAGAAAGCTGAGTTTTTGAGAAGCTGTCGTGTATGCTGATCTATTGTCTAGAAATGGAAGAGTGCCCTGACTACACACAAGGCCTTTCTTCTGTGTGTCTATATCAATGTAAGTTGTTTAACCTTGCTGAGATACAGCTTCCTCATTTCTAGAATAGAGATAACTGTCAACATTTAGAATTGCTACAGCAAAAATGGTAACAGTGCTTCGTACACATAGCAAGGATTGCTGGTACCATTAATGCTGTTGGTAGTTGAGTGTCCCCTTATTTTCCTGGCTGGCATTGCAGGGACTTGATCTGCAAATTCTGTGATTAGGAAACCTGACATCTTCAAGAAATAAGCCCATCAAGTTGAATGGGCTTTAATGTCAGTAACTAATTTTATTTGCTACATTTTATTTTGTAGAATCGACTAGTCATATTTGTCAAGTCATGTATCACTACAACTACACGTTTTTATTGTAGCTGTTATAAAACATAAGGGTTATTTTAGCTATATCACTCTACATGACAATTGTTTCCTTAGAAATCTCAGTTACTATGAAAAATAGCACATGATTTCATATATGCCAAGTGCTACAGTAAAGGTTTGGTTTCTATGGTAATATACTTGAGAAACATGCTTTTACAGACCTTCACTTTAAAGACTATGTTCTCTTCCCTATATCTTTATCATTTTAATAACCCTTCCTAAGTAAATAACTTACCTATGTACAGATAATGAATATGGACCCAGCCATGTTAATGTTCATGAGAACTAATTAACCAGACTTTAGTTCCTACTCCAAATACTACTGTGGGCTGATCAAACTTTTCTTACACACCTCTCTGTCCACATGGCAGATGGTAAGGCATACTTTTACTGAAACTCTCCTTGATTAATAAGCTTAATGTGGGGTTCCTGTGTCTAGACAATGTGTCTGTAGATGAACTCACTGAATACAAAGGGATAACATAAATACACTCTTTCTTCCCACTAAGTTCCTAAGAATCATTTATAAATTCTGCCCTATGGTGAAGTAGCACACACACACACAATCACTGAAAATTTTTTTTTTCATACAATGTATTTTGATCATGGCACCTCCTCACTCAACTCTTCCCAGATCCTTCTCTACACACATCCAATTTTACATCCTTTCTGCCCTTTTCTTTTAAAAAAAAAATCGAACAACAGCAAAAACAGGTTAAAAAAACAAAATACACGAGAAAACCACGAGCATGTGCATACACAGCCATAAAAAAAAAAAAAATACTGGAAACAAAATACATGACCTCAAAGCTGGTAAGACAAAACAAACACAGAAAGAAATGAACAAAAACATCAAAAACCAACCAAACAAACAAAAAAGAGGGGAAAACAAACAGAAAATAAAAATGCTGAAACTAAGCACTAAAAGACAAAAAACTTACAAAACTATTTTTGATCTCATTCTGTACTGGCCACCTACCACTGGGTGTGGGGCCTACCCCAAGGTGTAGTTTATATAACCAGTGAGACTATACTGAATAAAACCCACTATTGTTCTTTCCAAGCAGGTATCTACTGAAGATAGATTCTTAGTTAGGGACAGCACTTGTTAACTTCATTCTCTCACTGATGGGATAACAATTGAGTACACGGTTTTACTGAATTATTCTAAGGCAATGCTGTTTGTAGGAGACAGGATGCCTGTTTATATATTCTTCAGTTTTCATTGTGTTATGTATTTCAATTTCTCAATAAAGGTAATATAAGAGGCAAAAATTTACACATAAAAACTAATTTTTCAGAATGCTATAAATAATGAATGAACTAAGTATGGCTTTTTATGGCTGTGTATGCACATGCTCGTGGTTTTCTCATGTATTTTGTTTCTTTTTTTAACCTCTGTTTTTGCTGTTGTTCGATTTTTTTTTTTTTTAAGAAAAAGGCAGAAAGGATGTAAAATTGGATGTGTGTAGAGAAGTTTCTGGGAAGAGTTGAGCAAGGAGGTGCCATGATCAGAATACATTGTATGAAAAAAAAAAATCAGTGATTGTGTGTTACTGTGTGTGTTTTATGCTAACATCTACTTGAAAGCCTTGGATGATGTAATCGCATTCAGGTCTCATAAAAATTCTGTCAACTGCTTTTGTCCTCATTAAAAAAAAAAAAGTTTTAAGCCAGGAGTGGTGGCGCACGCCTTTAATCCCAGCAATTGGGAAGGCAGGTGGATTTCTGAATTCGAGGCCAGCCTGGTCTACAGAGTGAGTTCCAGGACAGCCAGGGCTACACAGAGAAACCCTGTCTCAAAAAACAAAACAAAACAACAATATATATAGTTTTGATATTTATTACTTAATATGTGTTTTACTTTATTTTTATTTATACTGAAAGTAGATTCTTCTCACATGATACACCTGACCATAGTTTTCCTTCCATCCTTGCCCCTCCCTTTCCTTCCTCCTTGTCCCACTAGATATTCTACCCTCCTTTAGAATCATCTTCAGGTGAAAACCATCTCTAAGAGACAACAGCCAAACAGGGTAAAACAAGATACAGAAAGAAAAGGCAAAAGCCCTCATATAGCAGCTGGGCAAGGCAACCCAATATGGGAAAACACTCCCAAGAAGAAAGAAGAAAATAACCTACATGGCTTGTTCAGGATTTGCTTATTTATTTGGTATTTTGTTGTGCTTGTTCCTTATTTGTTTGTTTTTGCTGGCAAAATAAACATTTCTTTCAAGATTTCAGTTAGCTAGTAGAAAGAAGCTAAAAGTGAAAGATAAAGAAAAGGAAAAAGACATGGACAGATTTTTCACATTTATGTCAGTGAGGGAGCCAGTCATTTTTGGTTTCCTAATCTGATTCTCAAAGCATGATTAATAATAGAACTAGTTTTGAGATTCTAACTGTATGTCATGACAATTACATTTTGATGAAGTTTTAGGTATTTTTTTCATGTCATAGGAAAGAACACATTAGTTACTAATATTGGATACTAATTTTCAAGATGTATGTGTGTGTTTATGTGTTTGTGTTCAAAATCACTAATATGTATGGTGGAGATATGTTCTATTAAAATAGTCACATTTGAAACCATATAAGTGCAAAATGATCTTCATATCCAAAACTTAGCAATACAGTACAATGTGGAGAACTGGCAGATCACATCCAGCTATACAGATAACCAGGAACTGTGATTTTCTGCTACCAAGAGAGTATTGTGATATGTATTAATTATCTTGGAAAAGAACAAAATTAAAATTCAAAGCATGGCTTCTTCATATTGTTTTACACAATTAAGAAAGTAAAAAGAAAGCTGGGCGTGGTGGCGCACACCTTTAATCCCAGCACTTTGGAGGCAGAGGCAGGCGGATTTCAGAGTTTGAGGCCAGCCTGGTCTACAAAGTGAGTTCCAGGACAGCCAGGGCTATACAGAGAAACCCTGTCTCAAAAAACCAAAAAAAAAAAGAAAGAAAGAAAGAAAGAAATTAGCATTTTCATTTTTTTCATTTTGTCAGGAATCATGTACGCACACAAGCATACACAGAAATGCACACACATAAACACAAGCACATATATGTTTCAAGTGAGTGTTGTGTGAGGACATGTATCTCACACATCATCAGCTAAGGTGCCCCAGGTTTAACAGAGACAATCTGGATGAGCAGGAAGAGGTGTGAGCTAGAGGTATGTTATAGTGATCTATGGTGTGTACTGAGCATGATTACAGGGAGAATCCAGAGCATATTATCACATACATTTAACACTCTCAGCATAAATGATATTCCTCTATCATCAAAGCACTCTTTGATCACATGTAAGGCAAATAAAGGGTGTTCCTTTCTATGGCAACTCATTTCGATTTCACTTCCTAAAAATATACAAAAGCAATGGGAAGTTCACCACAGACCTGCCGCAAAACAACACAGATGGTGTGTGGATTGGTAGAGAAGCAGGAGGATAAACTCACCCCTCCCTCACAATAGACCTCTCATTTCAGGACAGACTTTGATCAAGGTCTATAAATGACTCTTGTATTTTATATATATATATATATATATATATGTATGTATATATAGGAAGTGCAATATGTTCCAGTTTGACAACAGGAACACTATTCTTTTGAAATAAAATAGAAATGCAGAGGTTCTCTCAGCTTCAATTATCTACTTTTCAGGAGATGAGGCTCAGCGGAGCATGCGCATTTGAATAAGGACTCCCTGACTCAATATCCAGTGGAAACCGGGTGTTAATTTAACCAAGCAAGTGATTTAATTCATGAGTTTTTTTCCAGTGAATTTCCTGCTTGCCTCAAGGTTTTATTTTATAAGTGCTTAGAATATTAAAGCAATGTATCTGTTTGTGAGAAAAGTTAAGTACCTAAGAATGCATTCTCACTCAGGTTTAGTGGTGGATGAAGGGTTTACTTGGCACACTCAAAGCTAAGCATCTGTGTTTCTTGGTTATTTCTCTAATCTGAGAGTTGTCTCTCTTCTGACTGGCAGACAGGGATGAAGTGCTCAGCAAAATGCTCTCATGCCTGGCTACATATAACCATCTATTTGCAGAAAACTATGCAAGCATCCCTAAGTAAGGGTCTCATTTCAGACTTAACTCCCTTAGAATTGCTATGTAAGGGACATCTAGCTGTAGGGGTCTGTGACCCTATAGATGGAACAACAATATGAACTAATCAGAACCCCCAGAGCTCATGTCTCTAGCTGCATATGTATCAGAAGATGGCCTAGTTGGCCATTATTCGGGAAGAAAGGCCCTTGGTCTAGCAATGTTTATATGCCCCAGTACAGGGGAATGCTAGGGCCAAATAGTGGGAGGGGGAGGGTAGGGGAGCAGGGCTGGGGGTGGGTATCGGGGACTTTTGGGATAACACTTGAAATGTAAATGATGAAGAATTTCTCTAATAAAAAAGAAAAGAAAAGAAAAGAAAAAGAATGGTTAGAAGACATTCCTTTCCCAGGCTAGTTCTGAATTATGGCTTTGGGTAACACCCTCTAGGGTAGCACATATCTAACCACTTCAGTTCAAGGTAGACTTTCATTACTAAAAGTGACTTACTTGTTTTATTATTGTTGTTAAAAAGTAATTTCATCATAACTTTTCTTGCTGATCAGATAGAGAAACATCACAGTGCTTATGAAAACACTGTTTTGTGAAATGACAAGGAATGCATTAGTCACTTTGTTCTTGAACAATGTCACCTTAACCTTCTGAAAGGTGGATATCCTTGTTTGTATCCAGATAAAGGCTTTCCGAGGTCTTGATATTAATACAATAAAGTTAAGTGTCTACCCTCTTAATGGGATTTAGAAAGAAACAGAGAGATTAATATCGAAACTGAGGTAGTACTGACCTCTTTGTATTAAATGAAGGGCAACTTGAAGAAATTGTACTATCATAAAATAAATAAAATAGTTGATGATCCAACAGAAATCTATTCTTGGTTCAGCTTTTATCAAATGGATGTTCAGTGGTTTCTTTTAAGTGAATATGTTATCTCACTTCTAAAATTTATAAAGGACCATTAAAAGAAGAACAGGATGCCCATCGTTAAATCTACTCAGCAGGGCATTGACTCCTGGTTCAAAGAAATTAAGTTTATTGCCACCATAAGCCAGTTCTTTTTTGATGCTTTGAACCCTAGACTCTCTTTTGTGCTGTTTTCACTGACACTGAAAATTTGAGGATAAAATGGTGAGTTTC
The DNA here is from genome assembly GCA_902729485.2 of Mus minutoides. Classification (NCBI taxonomy): domain Eukaryota; kingdom Metazoa; phylum Chordata; class Mammalia; order Rodentia; family Muridae; genus Mus; species Mus minutoides. Next base: position 38,973 of record LR749670.1, on the reverse strand, counting down.
CACTCTGCTTCCCCATAATGATGTATTCTTTGCCAAGCTTAGGTAAGATATTTGAATCTTTCGGAAAACCAGATTGCTTTCTTTCTTGCCTCAGGGGCCAAAGTAGCACAACACAGGATCATATATCATTCTCAAAATTTATACTTGCTTACAGTATTACATTTTGTTTGAGCCCTTTATTTCTGCTCAACAGATTCTTCACAGCCACAATACTGGAGGCTGTTTCTGAAACTGCTAATTTTTAAAAATAGATCAGTCAAGCAAATTAGCAGCATGAGGGAGGGAGAACTTTATTAGGGAGTGAACAGCCATAAGGTCTCCATAAATCTTTTTAGTCATTTAAAAAAATGAAAGCTAAGAAGGATGGAGGGGTTATGATTAGTTCAAATTTATTCCAACAACCTTGGAAAGCAAATGCAGGATTTTGTATAAGTCTCTTTGAAATTTCATTTCCACAGACTAAACCTTTTCTTACCTGAGGGGCACAATCAATTTCTGTGATAATATGGATGTCTGAATTATATACCCTACATTCTTAGAAGATATTTGTTTTAAGGTACTTACCAGGTCTGCCTTAACATTTGCTCACTGATAAAAATTATAAATAGCCTCCATATGTTATTGATAGTAATGTCTTTATGCTATACTTGCTTTTTATGGTGGCTAGGATTATGAGTTCCTTCAAAGATCAGGTTTTGTATTTTTCCTATGTGTCATACATTTAAGTGTTTGATAAACACTAACACAATTGGAGAAAGTAGAATACTGTTCTTTCAAAGAATAAATTTGTTTATTTTAAGTGTTTGAATTGTCATATAGATTATAAGAACAATAAGCTGAGTACAGCATACCTTGAACATTGAGTAAATAATTTATGACCTGAAGTGATAACTCACAAAGGCATATATATCACAAGATCAGTTTACACTAAGTTGTCAAACTTCATGGAAAAAATAAAAGAATCTTGTGAAACTCAATTATAGAGGTAGATTTTTATCTGCAGTTTCAAAGGAGGTATTTATGAATAAGTGATATTGGATCCAGGAAAATAAAACTAATTGACAATTGTGGTCACATTGGGGCAGGAGGAGAAAAGATGGGTGTATTTGAAGCAGGAGTGAAAGGGGGGTATGATCAAAGGCTCCAGAATAATGTGGAGTTGACTCATTAAAAATGATAAAAGCCATTTTTGCTGAAGCATGAAGCAAAAGAGATTAGTTTGTAAATTGATTTTTAATAACATCTGCCTTTCAACAGCACAATGAAAAAATGAGAGAGCAAAGAAGATACAACCAGTATCATTGAAGATGTCAGGTATGCAGAGAGAACTGCTAACACACTGACAAACATGTGATATTACAGTACAAAAGACACTCACTCTTGTTTCCAGGCAAATTCAACTCAGCTTGCTAGTGGATTTTGTGAATTGAAAGAGAAAGACAGGACAGGGAATGTTTCATAGGATTGTGACTTTATTAATGAGTGGATGTTTTGTTAAACAAGAGAGTGTGGGATGCAGGATAGTTACACTATTTACCAACCTAACAGATATTATAGAACCATTCACCCAGACATAAAATAATATACCTCCTTCTCAGCAGCTCATGGGAGTTTCTTCAAAAATAACAACATGTTCAGACATAAAGTGAGTCTCAAGAGATACAAGAAAATTGAACTAATACCCTGTATCCTATCTGACCACTACAGATAAAAGCTGGATATGAAGAACAACACAGAATGAAAAACACATCAAGGTAGGATTTAAGAAAACTATTAAAGGCGTTATCAAATTGAATGAAAATTAATGCACACCATTCAAAAACTTATGAGACACAAGAAAGATATAGAAGTAACTTGATAGCACTGACAATAGAGAGATGTCATACTAGCATATTAACAGTGCAACTGAAAGCTCTAGAATGAAAAGAAGAAATCATATCCAAAAGAATGTGATGGCAAAAATAATCAACCTCAGGGTTGAAATCCATAAAATACAAAGAAACAAAGAGGCAAAATACCAAGAATCAATGAGACAAAGAGCTGGCTCTCTGAGAAAGTCAACAAGACTGACAACCGCTTATACAAAATAACTGAAAGAATGAGAGAATATCCACATTAACAAAATTAAAAATTAAAAAATGAATATAACAAAAAATATAAATACCAAAACTTGTAAGGACATAGGTTAAAATGCTGTACTCCAGCACACTGGCAAATCTAAAAGAATGGATAATTTCCTCAATATAAACCATGTGCCAAAGTTAAATCAACATCAGAATAGCACTTTTAACAGACCTAAAACACACAGTGAAATAGTGACCATCATTAAACTCTCTTTGCAAAAGTCTAGGGCCAGATTGTTTTAGCATAGAATTCTACTAGCCTTTCAAAGAAGTGTTAAGGACAGTACTCCTCAAATTATTTCACAAAATAAAAATGGAAGAACTATTTCTCAATTCATTTTACATGTCCACATTTACATTAAAACCCAAATGACATAAAGCCTTAGTTAAAAAAAATAATTATAGGCCATTTCCCTTTGGGACATAGATATAAGAAATACTTAATAAAGTATTTGTGAACTGAACCTTAGCACACACCTAAAACATTATTCATCATTATTGAGTAGCCTACATCGCAGAAATGCAAGGATGGTTCAACATACATAAACAAACAGTCATAATGTGCCATATAAGGCAAGGACAAAAAAAATGATAATCTCATTAGATGCTGAAAATGCCTTTGACAAAATCCAAATTTGCTTCATGAAAAAAGTCCTGGAAAAACTGGGTATGCAAGCAATATAACAACATAATAAAATCAGGTTACAACAATCCCATATCCACCATCAACTTAAGGGTAAAGAAACTCAAGGTAATTCCATTAAGATCAAGGACAATACAAGGTTTCCCACTCTCTTATGTCAGAATAACTAAGATCAGTAAAAACATGTGCCAATTCACAATGCTTAGGAAGAAGAATTTGGGGGACAATAATCCACAGCTTATATGATTGCCAAATTGTTCAGCCACTAAGGAAATCAGTGGTGTATGTCCTCAGAAAGAAGGGAATCAATCTATCTCAACATCAAGGTACACCACTCTGGGACGTATCCTTCATCCCAGTACTGAGACACTTGCTTGGCCAGGTTCATTACTGCTCAATTCATAATAGCCATATTTTGGAAACAACATAGATGTCCTTCAACTGAAGAATGGATAAATGAAATGTAGTACATTAACAAAACAGAATATTACTCACCTGTTACAAATAAGAAATCATGAAATTTGTTATAACTAAAAAATAATAATTCTGAGTGAGATAATCCAGATCTAGAAATAGAAATATAGTATATAGTCACATATTTGTGGATATTGGATTTGAATCAATGCTAACCAAGTTACAAGCCATAGAAGAGCAGAGGTTATGGACAGAGGAAGGAGCTGATGGTAAGAACAGATTGATCTCCTAGGAAGCAGAAATAGAAAAGATATTTATAGATAGATGCAAGGAATGGTGTCAGGAGCTGACATAGGACAAGCAAATAACTAGCAGGTGACTTTCCTGAGATAGTCTGCCTTGGATCAAAGTAATCCACAACAGATTTACTCCTATAGGCAGGGACCAGGAAAATTTATTTTAAGATAGATTCCTGCTATTAATATGCTTCTGTTATTATTAAGCATATATAACAATCACTAGGTATTAGGCAACCCTTTTAAGCATATCTTTGCAGAACTATGTCTTGTAGTGATGCTATATAGACAAATGGATGACTTCTTAATCCTTAATGATAATCCTGTAAGAATTCTTAAAATCATATTATAAAATAATATTATATATGTATTTTATAGTGGGGCTACTAGTTCCTTTCTGATAGTCAAAACTGCAATGAGAACTTTACCAGTCTTCTTGTGTCACTAGCTAAATGTTTCTAGATAGTAAGCAAACATTCTACTACCTGGAGCACATTCTAAGGGGTTGTAAAACAAACAAAGATCAGGAAAAGGTGACTAATGATATATTATAGGTGCTAGATAAAATATTAACTGTGTTTATCAATACAAAATTTCACTAATCACTTATAGTTTTAACTCTCCATGAACCTATGGAACTGTGACAGGTAGTATATGTTTTTCCAGATAATTACTCCTAATCATATGCATGTAAACATTCTCTGTGGTACACTACTTATTTGATTTATGAATTGAATTTATGTGTAAACTTGTGATGAACTTTTTACCATGTAATCATGTATTCTGCAAGACCCATTAGTGCTGAACACAAAAAGAAGAGATGATCATTCTGCTTTCCCCCTTTTTCTTAGAGAACTTTCATAGAAAACGTTTTGCAACTTAGAAAAAAATCGCTAAATTCACTTTTCGCAGTATTCCTTTTTCTTCCTGTGACTTCAATTAGCAGGCTGAAAGTCAATCTCCATTCCTGTGGGGATATGACAAAGGCTACATTACTTAAGCTGTTAGGCTACAGGTGTTAATACCCAAGCCAGAAGCATTTAACCACCAGAAAGAGCAAAAAAAGTTTTTAGGACTTTTTAGAAGTTATCATCAGCATTCAGTATACTTAGAGAGCTAGAAAGTATGCAGACCCTCAGTCTTAAAAGCCACAACAGAGTCCTACTCTCTGTCTTATTTCAACCAGCTCCATGTTGCGTAGTTCCTGGCAGGCCAGGAACAACAGGACCGAGAGGATCAAGTTCAGAGAAAAGGTCAGAGTGCCACAAAAGAGGGAATTTGGGGAGAGACAGCAAAAATTAAGAGTCATTTGATGTGTGGTACGGAAATGAAACAGTTGAAGTTTTATAAATATTTTTACATATATGAAAGTTATCTAAATGAAATCAAGTAATGGAGGAGACAGAGCTCTAGTTGGACACCTCTTTTCTAAATGTAGCTTCAAGTAAATCTAGTTTAATTGTTGACCAAGGGGTCTCATGAGAAATTCCAAATAACACAAGATGTTGCCAAAACTATAGATTGTTCTTTCCAAACTGTTAGCAAGACTCCATTGCTGAAGACTGCATCTACTAATTCAATGAACATGGAGAATCAAGGTCTAACCTACACAGAACCTTCACTCCTACATACTAGTGTCTTTGGAATAGGAAGGTACTCTGTACTGTACAAAGGGAGAAGTGTAAACACTCAGTAAATCCATAAACTCTTTGTTCTACAATTAGGTCCTGCCTGCATGATATAGTTCAATAAAGGCACAACGCTTGTGGGAATAGACAATCAATATCTGATATGACATAAGCCCTTCTCAATGAAATGGAAGCCATACCTGCTACTAACACTGTTTGAGTAGTTAAGAACCTGAACTATGGTATTTATCAAAAAAGGCTCCTAATGACATTCTCCTACACTCATAGATCAATACCATAATAAGCCATCATCAAAGAAGATTACTCTCAGCAAATAGAGAAAAATACACAGACCCACTATTAGACATTATTGAGAGAATTGGGGCCCTTAAGATACAGAACCCTAAATCAAATATCTCTATCATTGCTCAGATAAACCTCATAGAACAACATGCTATAAGAGTGCAAGAGCCAGTATGGATGAAGGATACCAAAACACAAGGCCCGATAAATCAACAGAACTGAAACACACATGGATTCAAAGACTAAGGTAGCATGCACAGGAATGGCATAGAACTCCACCATTTGAGGACCTAGAGCTAAAAGTTGAAGTGGGCACAGGCCCCCATCCCTAACTAAGAAGCTATACAAATGATAATCGCTTGCAAATGAAAATTTAGTTTTCTCCAAGTGAGTCTTATTGGAGAAACGAATTATTACCAAAGGCAGGCTGCATGCCCAGCTGTAGACTGTGAACAGAAACTGAAATTGATGGCACCATTGGCAGATTCTCATCTCATTATGTCTTGGTAGGAATCTGTTGTCGTTGTTGATTTTATCTTATGTGTGTGTATATATATATAATATATCTGTTATATATTTCTCTTTACTCTAAAGGTCCTTTGTGCATACAGACAGATAGATAGATAGATAGATAGATAGATAGATAGATAGATAGATAGATAGATTAATAGATAGATAGAATGATAGACATATCTCTATCTCTATCTCTATCTCTATCTCTATCTCTATCTCTATCTCTATCTAACATGGCTTCCAGTTTAGAGTTCTTGCGGATATCTGTATGTGCAAAGGAGTAAGTTTCTAACTTTATATCTGATTCTTATTTCTTTCCTTGTGTTCTTTTCTTTTCTGGTTTTTTTTTTTTTTTTTTTTTTTTTTTTTTTTTTTTTTGGTTTTTCGAAACAGGGTTTCTCTGTATAGCCCTGGCTATACAACCATGAAAAACGAGAATATGCTAGAGGGAGAGGGAGAGGGAGAGGGAGAAGTCATCATATGTCATCAATCAAAGTTATGATTTCAAAATAAAACACAAAAGTGACCTTTGGCAATGGCATGATTTCTGTGGGTATCCAGCATGGCTATAATCTGACAGAAGTGTAGCATGGAAGTTTATGGGAGACAAGATGACACCAGCAAGCCCTAGTAATTGCATACACAGAAAGGGATGTTCACCAGCAAACATGACTGAGCTGTACTGTGCAGGAACATGAAATAAGTGCATTCTAATGAAAGGATCTGCACAACAAAAGGGTCAGATGGGAGCAATGTCAATACTCATTGGTGACTTATCTTGCGAGTGTGAGCTGGGAGTGTTCTAAAGCAAGCATAGGCCTTCCAATCTTAGAACATCCAAGATACAATCTGCAAAACACAAGAAAATCAAGAAGAAGGAAGACCAAAGTGTGGATACTTCATTCTTCTTTAGAATAGGGAACAAAATACCCATGAAAGGAGTTACAGAGACAAAGTTTGAAGCAAGGAAGAAAGGATGGACCATCCAGAGACTACCCAACCCAGGTATCCATCCCATAATCAGCCACCAAACCCAGACACTATTGCATATACCAGCAAGATTTTGCTGAAAGGACCCTGATATAGCTGTCTCTTGTGAGGCTAAGGCAGTGCCTGGCAAATACAGAAGTGGATGCTAACAGTCATTTATAGGATAGAACACAAGGCCCCCAATGGAAGAGCTAGAGAAATTACCCAAGGAACTGAAGGGGTCTGCAACCCTATAGGTGGAACAACAATATGAACTATCCAGTACCCCCTGAGCTCGTGTCACTAGCTGCATATTTAGCAGAAGATGACCTAGTCGGTCATCATTGGGAAAAGAGGCCCTTAGGTCTTGCAAACTTTATATGCCCCAGTATAGGGGAATGCCAGGGCCAAGAAGTAGGAGTGGGTGGGTAGGGGAGCGGGGTGGGGAGTGGTATAGGGAACTTTCGGGATAGCATTTGAAATGTAAATTAAGAAAATATCTAATAAAAAAAGAAAATCCACCTAATCCAATATAAATATTTTCAAGCAAGGTATCTTTACTTTTCTGTCCAAAGGCATGCACTTTTATATAAATTAACTATGAGAAGGTCGAAGTATTTTGTTTTTGTTGTTGCTGCTGTTAGAGATAAGCATGGCAAAATAATACTATTCTCACTATGAATTACAAATCAGGAAAAAATAATAAAAGGTTAAATAAAATTTTCTCCAAACAGAGGCTTTTATTACACATTTTTATTTTTTTTNCTGTCCAAAGGCATGCACTTTTATATAAATTAACTATGAGAAGGTCGAAGTATTTTGTTTTTGTTGTTGCTGCTGTTAGAGATAAGCATGGCAAAATAATACTATTCTCACTATGAATTACAAATCAGGAAAAAATAATAAAAGGTTAAATAAAATTTTCTCCAAACAGAGGCTTTTATTACACATTTTTATTTTTTTTTCATGGCAGATAAGAATTATAACCCCACCACAAGATTTAGCACAAGAGAAAAAATATTAAACTTCATTCTAATAGATTGACTTACTGTACATGTTCTGAAGCAAAGTATGTGGAGGAAATTGCCTTAGGAAATATCTGAAACATAATAAATCAGTTTAAGGATTAAAAAAAAAAAAAACAGCACCATATATCCTAATGTCAAAAGACATCCTGGAGACTGATTCATCTGTCCTGTCTGTGGAGAGACAGCTAGCCAGCACTAAGCGCTGGGCATGGAGCACCTACTGAATATATTCAGACAGGGTTGTCAACCAACACACAGTAACAAGCACTTTTCACCATAAAATTTAAGAGCAGTTTCTCTGTTGCATTATATACTGTAATTCAAAGCTACCTCAAAATTTCAAGGCTAATATGTATAGAAAAAGGAAATATTGGTATGAACTTTAACACAGAGTATAGAATTGGTTATTTGCATATATCAAATTGAGATTAGTCATATTTTTCTGTGTATATATGACCTCTGCAACTCTTTGTGAGGTAAATATAATTGGAGTAATTATTACAATTACTGTAATTATATACCAAATACATCTTTAAACATTAACAAAGTATCCGTTTAATAATATGTAGACAAATGAGCTTGAAAGAAATTTTGAGTTTTCCAATTTTTAATCTCCAGCTAAAAAGTAATTTTTTAAATAATATGTTAATGTTTGCCTGGGAAGATCATCTAACCGTAGTCTCCAGTGTTTACCTAAAATGTGACAATGCTGGAATAGCATTGTGTATTCATTGGATTCTCTAGGCAACTTGTATCAAATTCAGTGTTCCCTATCAGTTACATCAGTTCATTAACACTGAGTTTATTTTTAAAATATATTTCTTAAATCAACATATTTTTATGATTGCTGAGTGGAAAGGGTGGCACTAGTAACAACCATTACAATATTCATTATAAAATCTTCACCCATAGGTATTTTTCATTTCTTTATTCACTAAGTTTCCAAGAGAAGTGACCCAAAGTAGGGAATATGGGGGATACGTGTGCACAGAACAAAAGGTGTGGTATAAAGGACAGGTGGCACTTGTGTGGAAGGTCTGGATTTCAAAGGGCTGCTGTGATATATGATCTGAAGGTTTTGAAAAGGACAGAGCAGGAGGCTCTGCTGAACATCCCAACAGATGTTCTACCAGGAAGCAAAACTGGTGGGTTTTTTATTGTAATTAGTAGCTCCCTAACAGTGGGTGGAGTAAACAGTGTAAGCTCTTTACAACTTCGAGGCATGCTATGCCAGAGAAAAGGCTGGTGATGTGACAGGCACAATGTCCATGTTGAGTAGCAAGCTAAGGTGGAGAGCCAAATCATATAAACTGGTAGCTTCAGGTCTAGCGGAATAAATCAGAAACACAGAAGAGAAAATTTTATTGAATAGTAGGAGAAATGAAGAAGAAATATTATATATATATATTTATAATATATAATAAATTTATGTATATAATATGATATTTATGTATTATATACATACATACATACATACATACATACATACATACAATTGAGTAAGGGACTAGTTATTATGATGCTGATTTTTAAAATATAACCTTGAGAATATACTAATTATTGACCTAATAAATGGAAGTGTGAATCTCTGCAGCACCTATGAAAGTAAAATTGTACTTTTTGTCAGAATTGCATTGTAATGTTTATTGCTGGGCATTGCCACAACACACGTATGAAGGTCAAAGGGACTTGCAGAAGTTAATTCCCTTCTTCCAACACTTCAGGGTGAAAAGACGCATCAGGCTTGGCATGAAGCTTCTTTGCCTAATGAGCCATCACACCCAGGAAAGTATTTTTATACTTCTGTACAATAGTGCATCCACTGTGGATTTCAGATAGATACAGATGTGGTGCTAAAACTTAGACAACCTAGTTATTATAAATTAAGTTCTTTTTTCTTTTTTTTTTTTTTTTTTTGGTTTTTCGAGACAAGGTTTCTCTGTATAGCCCTGGCTGTCCTGGAACTCACTTTGTAGACCAGGCTGGCCTCGAACTCAGAAATCCGCCTGCCTCTGCCTCCCGAGTGCTGGGATCAAAGGCGTGATTATTTGTCTCTGGAATAAAAGGTGTCACTTCTAATTTACTCCATTATAAAATTCAATGAGAAATAAATAAATTCATTTTTTCTTATCTAATAAGTGAACAATTATACAAGAGCATTCACTTTAAGATGTGTCTAGGTCACAAAGCACACATTGAAAGAGTTAAAGAGATCATGTGTGAAGCTGAATCCAAAGGATGGACCCAATGACTGCAGCTGCCAGGGATCCATCACACAATCAGCCACCAAACATAGACACTATAGCATATGCCAGCAAGATGGTGCTGAAAGGGCCCGGATATAGCTGTCTCGGGGGAAAATATACCAATGCCTGGCAAACATGGAGGTGGAAGCTCACAGTCAGTTATTAGATGGAACACAGGATTCCCAAGGAAGAAGGAGTTAGAGAAAGTACCCAAGGAGCTGAAGGGGTCTTCAACCCTCTAGGTGGAAGAATAACCATGAACTAACTAGTACCCCCTGAGCTCATGACTCTAGCTGCATATATAGAAGAGGATGGCCTAGTTGGCCATCAGTGGGAAGAGAGGCCCCTTGGTCATGCAGACTTTATATGCCCCAATACAGGGGAACTCCAGGGCCAAGAAGTGGGAGCGGATGGGTAGGGGAGCAGGGCCGGGAGGGGGGGGGTATAGGGAACTTTCTGGATAACACTAGAAATGTAAATGAAGAAAATATCTAATAAAAGTTGAAAAAAAAGATGTGTCTAGGTCATGTGGAAATATATAAATAAATGTACTACAGTATACAAAGAAATATATATTCAACCAAGTTTGTCTAATCTCCATGTTCATATTTTTGAAGATTAAATTAGTTGCATGACTTTAAAATCCTTATCTAGGTAAGAAAGGGAAGCCAGTATAGGGAAAAGATCAGGCAGGCACAGGGTCCAAGTGTTGATTCATCGCTCGCTACTGTTTCATCAAATGATATTGAAAGGATACAATGTTTCCTATCCTCAACTTCTTTATCTCTATAACAATTAATAATAGAAGCTATTCTTTACTTGTGGCTCAAGAATATAGTAAGAAAGACCAAAGTAAATGTCATTTCTTAGGTAATACTTCCTCGGTAACACAGTCTAACATTCCCCTACATATGTTCTTGGTACACTCAACAGGAGAGCTGACACTCTCTGAAATAAGACTTTAAGAAGCTATTTTAGGATTTATTTTCCTAGCTTGGTAGATAAATATAGATATCATAGAAGTCTCTCTTCCTTTAAACTTCTCTTATCATTGTTAAATCTGAACTGAAATGTGGTAAGGTCACAAATATCTGGGCCTGAGGTAATGTTCTTGAAATAATAATGTCAAGAAACTAGGTTGCTCCCGGCACTATCAGCCAGGAGATGAGTACAGAGAGAATGGTATGCCATGGGCTCTTCTTCATGGACACCACATTAATATTCTTTAAGGAGAATGGACAATGCAAAAAACAAACAAACAAACAAACAAACACTACAGAGGTGTTTATCCCATCTGAATTCTAGGGGACTAAAATGTGCCACTTTGAATTCAGTATGACATCATCAATTTCTGGGTTTTTTTCCAATTTTTATTAGATATTTTCTTCATTTACATTTCAAATGCTATCCCAAAAGTCCCCTATATCCTCCCCTATCCCCCGCCCAACTCCCCTACCCACCCACTCCTACATCATGGCCCTGGTGTTCCCCTGTACTGGGGGATATAAGGTTTGCATGACCAAGAGACCTCTCTTCCCATGATGGCCAACTGGGCCATCTTCTGCTACATATGCAGCTAGAGACACAACTCTGGGGGTTCTGGTTAGTTCATATTGTTCTTCCACCTATAGGGTTGGAGAACCCTTCAGCTCCTTGGGTGCTTTCTCTAGCTCCTCTATTGGGAACCCTGTGTTCCATCTAATAGAATTTCTAAACCTGTGCTTACAACTTGAAACCTAGCTTCACTCTATATTTTCTTTCCCTGATATAATGCCCGTGACATGCTTCTGTCTTTACTGTGCCACATGTGTATATAAACTTCATCATCCTTAGGATCTGTGTTATATTGTAGAATAATAGCAAATATGCAAAAAATGTGTTACATATGGTAGAGATATTTAACTGGAGCTCCATAAATCAAGGTCTATTTCTCTCTTAAAACTTCTTGGTACTTCACAGTTACTCCTAACTTCAAGTCCAAAATGGAAAAACTTTTAACAGATTATTCTTTTATCACATTCCACCCCTTAATTCTCCTCGTTTTTTATTCTCTCAACATACAAACATATCATGTACTATTAGTTTTTTCCCTCTTCCTCACCACTCTTAAACCATTAAATCTTTAGGATTATATCTCCTGTAGTTCCTTCATTTAAGTTGACACAAGCTTGGTTTTGACAACCATGTTGAATAGATGCTACGTAGGTCTCTTGGTTTGTTTCCAGGATGACCTTTGAAAACATATGATGATGTGAACATAATCCATCTCTGGGAATTTTCATCCTTTAACCTTTCCTTGGGTGTTTAGCATGTATGCAATCAAGAATCTACACAAGCAAATCAAAACCATCATCTAAGATCTGCATTCCTCTAGCCCCATCTTTTCTGACCTACAGTGCTGTGCCTTAAGTTCTCTCACATTTCTCCACTATGTAAAGTAGCTGCACAGAACTCTTCCTCAGTAGGTGTCATCCATCCTAGAGTGCTAGAGTGCTTGTGCCTTAGTACTCTCACTCTACTTTTGATTTCATGCTGTTTTCCCATTTATTCCAAAGGACTTTGAAAGCCAATGTATGTCTTCTATTTCCAAGTTTCCAAGTTATATAAAACTTAATATTTATAGTATTTACTATGTGCTGATCATATGATAGATAGATAGATAGATGATAGATAGATAGATAGATAGATAGATAGATAGATAGATAGATAGATAGATAGAAACACAAACTCACAATGCAATCTTACAGTGATTATCCATACACATAAATATCTCAGGAAGTAAGAAGGGCAAGGGCACAGAGCTAGTATTGGTAGAACCAGTGTTCTAGACTCAAAGTTCGCCTGTATATAGGTTCCTCCATTCAGTATGCTTGTCTCTGTTTTGTCTCTCTTGCATATTTTTATCATGGTGCACAATAAACTGCAACGCTTTTTTTTTTTTTTTTTTTTTTTTTTTTTGGTTTTTCGAGACAAGGTTTCTCTGTATATCCCTGGCTGTCCTGTAACTCACTCTCTAGACCAGGCTGGCCTTGAATTCAGAAATCCACCTGCCTCTGCCTCCTGAGTGCTGGGATTAAAGGTGTGTGCCACCACGCCTGGCTAAACTGCATCAATCTTTATCAGACATGAGTTTATTTATACCCCCTATGCAGTGAGCTTTTTGAAGATAGTGGTCATATAAAATCACTAACTGTAATTTTCTCTTTAAAGTAGTATTAGTCCCCTGATTCCAGTTTCAGATTCGTAGTCTACAATAGATGTTACTGCTTTGAAGCTTATATATACTTTAGAGGTAGTGACTATGAAGACATACACTACTTGTGAAATCTTTGGAGGCTAAATGGGGTCGTCATTCTCTTCCCCTGTATTTTAATATGAAGTCAACAATTCTTTCTGCCACATGCTTCTACGTCCAGGATGTCTTTTTCCAAGCATGTAGGTCCAAGTCATCAGGGGCAGGACCATTTGAACCCTTGAGCTTAAATAACTATGAACCCTTAAGTCATTTTCGCCTCGTGATTTTGGTTTTAGAGACAAAAAGCAAATTCACTACAGCCAGAGAGTGAATTAAATTTTACTAAATTAAATTCTGGTTTTGTCTACTTCTGAAACTTTGGACTATATGTACCTATTCTGTGAGATGCTCTATCAGGAGAAGTACTGAGATTGAGGATTCACATGGCCTGCATTCACCTATTAGAGTTTTGCTTGCATATAAGTGATTTATGGACTCCATAAAGACATATTATAATGAATTTTGCCTCAAAATTTTTATTTATGCTTTCCAGACATATTTTCATTTCCAAATTGTGTGCCTCTCATCACCCCATTGTCCTCAGAAGCATCATCACATATTGTGAAACAACTGCTTCTCAAGACTAAGCCCTGTCAAGCTCAAAGAAACAGATAAAACCACTTATCCAGATCAAGGCTCTGAAAAGCTAACAGCCCCTTCTCTAAGCTTTTTTATAGTCCTACTCTTCACAAGCACTTGCTTATTTGTTTAAAAAAGATGATGAAGGAGAAGAGGAGGGGAAGAAAACAAGAAAGATAGAAAGAAGAGAAGTGGGAGAAGCAACTACAACAACTTGTTTGCTGACTTTTCACCTACTTCTGTGCACTTCCTGTTTTTGACTTTTCATCCCCACCTCTACTTTCCACCTCAGATAAGCGGCTGTCTGTGTGTTATGTGTAGCTCACCTGTCCAGTAGAGATGTCTCCTCCTATGACCCCATTAGCAGTTATTGTATAACCCATAAATCTTGCTTTCAGCCGTGCACTGTCTTGTCACACATTTCTACTGTCAAATGGGAAGGTCATTTGAGTTTGGTATGCATGTATATTCCTTTAAAACAATTCTTTGAATTCTAACCAATGCCAAAATTGTCCTTTTCTTTTTTTAAGCCTGGGGGGGGGGGGAATCAATGCAGTATTAGAATACAGTCTTTTGCCACAGCTTTGAAACCAGTGAAATAATTTGCCAAAATCACAATCTTTATTGTATAATAATGTTGTCAAAGAGAATTTCGAATAATAGAGAGTTTATTCCTTTTGTGTGGCACAAGCTAGGTTGATTTTGAGATTAGTAAGAGGGAAAATACGTATTTTATAGACATCACTTGGTTTTATTTAAAATAATTCTCTATTTGACAGAATTCTAATATTGTATTCAAGAAGTAGAGTTAAAATGCTTCCATTATGATTAGCTATTGATGGTCTTGAGTTACTTAGCTAGACATCATGAACCTCTCTGGAGTCACACTGGAGAATAATAAAGTACAATAAAATATTCTCTTTGATTAGAATTGAATTCTAACGAATTTCCTTACTGATAACCTGGACAAGAGAAATGTACTTTCCTTCAATCATGGAAATGAAAAGTGAAAGCCTAAACCTTACCTTTGTCTTTTTTTAATTTTTGAAGCACTAACCACCATTACGGTAACCAATAGACATTCTGGGCATCTGATGGTTTAACTACCATATGGAATTTGCCCAGAAGTATTCTTTATGGCTAAACCACTCCCATGAATTAAGTAAATCCTCCTACTTCTTTCTTTACATCTAATATCTGTCATAATTCTGCCTTTAGAAAAAAATTAGTCAGATGATTAAAATTTCCTCAGTAACTATCTGAAAAATACAAGATATTTTTTATATAATCTGTTCTTTTAACTTTGATATGAATATAAAATCTCTTGTTATGCATTTGGCAGATACATTCTTTCAACATTGTGTGAATATTTAGGGCTCATTTTTTCCCCGCTTCACTTGAAATGTTTATATAAATACACACAGAAGTGTGTTTCTTCCTCTAACAGAAATGTTATGTAGTCTTTAAGACAAACCATAGTGAAATGTTTTATTTCTTCCCGTGCTGAATTCTAAAGGTGAACAGTATTGCACCATGATCTTTATACACTGGAGCATCAATCACTTCTGAGAAAGTATCAAGAGTAGACTCACCAAACTCTACTGGGATTTGCTGTATCAGATTACATCAGTGACTGGCTTTGTTATGCTGACAAGACCCCGAGATAGGATCCTATCTATTGTGAGGCTATGGCAATGCCTGGCAAATACAGAAGTGGATACTTACAGTCATCTATTGGATGGAACACAAGGCCCCCAGTGAAGGAGCTAGAGAAAATACTCCAGGAGCTGCAACCCTTTAGGAGGAAAAACAATATGAACTAACCAGTACCTCCCAGAGCTTGTGTCTCTAGTTATAAATGTAGCAGATGATGGCCTAGTTGGCCATCAAAGGGAGGAGAGGCCCTTGTTCTTGCAAAGATTATATGCCCCATTATAGGGGAATGCCAGGGCCAGGAAGCAGGAGTGGGTAGGTTGGAGAGCAGGGTGGGGGAGGGTATAGGGGACTTTCAGAGAGGAAACTAGAAAAAGGGATAGCATTCAAAATGTAAATGAAGAAAATACCTAATTAAAAAAAGCTGTGTCAAAGTAATATACAGCAAATGTTAACTTTACAACTATAAGTAATTAATGATATGCTGTCCTTATTTTAATACAAGCTTTATTGCTTAAACAGGCCTTTATAACACAAAGCCATTTTTGAAAACTTCCAGTTCAAGTTCTCCTTAAAAAGTATGAATCTTTTGCTTACTCAAGTTTAATTTATGAAATTCATATGTAAGTATTAATATCATAAATCAGAATGGTTGCCTTATTCTCTTGTTAAATGAAAATGTCTAGACTTTGTTAAATTCATGGACAAAAGAGTCCAATATGAGTTGAGGATGAAGAGATTCATTTGTGTGAATGAACTATATCACCACATCTTTGCATGATAATGGTGTGTTCAGTTTTATCAGTAGTTCCCCAAACCAACTTTGACAATTGTTAAACTGACTCCATCAGTACTTGTCATAAAGCTTAAGAAACCAATAGACTGGAGGAAGGGGCTACAACAGGACTCTAGTACATAGGTCAATGCTAATACAAAGA
This sequence comes from Mus minutoides, assembly GCA_902729485.2. Classification (NCBI taxonomy): domain Eukaryota; kingdom Metazoa; phylum Chordata; class Mammalia; order Rodentia; family Muridae; genus Mus; species Mus minutoides. Next base: position 22,345 of record LR749670.1, on the reverse strand, counting down.
AAATCCTAGAATTCTAATTATTGATCATCATGCTAAAGGGTGTAAGAGAGGCTGCGAGTAACATGGATTTGTAGCATGCATCACAAGCTCCTTTCAAGTTGGGAAGATATCTAATGTATATCCAGACTGACAGGATACAAAGATGTCCTCTGACTTAAAATATTAGCAGAGTTTTCCTTTGCATCAGAACTTGGCAAAGTTTTCTTATGTTCATAACTTTTCACAAATTCCCCATGTCTAAACATGCTTTAAGAGCCTGCAAGCTAAAAAAAAAAAAAAAAAAAAAAAAAGCAGGGTTTTCTTCCTCTTTCTTTTCTATTTAGAGCTGTGACATTAAGACATGTCACACATACTGAGAAATTCAGTAGATGCTGCAGTTCTACAAGCAATGATGCAAAGGTTAGGAAAATGGCATGTACTAATAAAACGTGTGGCACTAATGAGAAGCTGGGTGATCCAGTGTATGTGGGTACTCTCCTTATGGTTCATTGTCAGGGCATGTTGGCTATTGTGTCAGTTTGGGTAAATGTATGACTGCCTCACAGCTAGATGACAGGTGAATTCAGATGCAGGGAAGTAACATCTGAGACCCTGTCAGTGAACCTGTCAGAAATAAAAACGCAATATCCTCATTAGCAAAACCACAAAAAATAGGTTAGAAATAGGCTTTTTCTTTATTTGTCATTGTACAAAAAAGTCTCAGAGACTGTATTTAAAGGTCTTGATAGTTTTGGTTTTTGTTTGCTTTTAGGAGTTAAAGTATTCTTTCGTTAAACAAGACATTTGTTTTATCTTATAAAGTATGTTTAATTTGGAAATAACAGTGTTGATAAAGGATTTAGTGTGTCTTTTCCTTTCACATAGTATACTGTGGATTTACATTGTTCTCATAAAATTCATTTCAGACTTCTAATCATCTTTATTTTTTCAAATTTAAAGTCTTTGATTTGGGGTAATTTCTAAAATAATCTGTAGTTGTTACCTCTTGAAAACCTCCTTAACCGGAAACGAGAGAAGCATTCACCACAGGGTAAAAATTCTCAGTATCTTAAAACTGAAATTAAGATATTATAGTTCAGCTGGAGTTATCTCTTCAAGAAAATTGTGTAAACCTCTGGAGGCTTTTGCTCACCCATGTTTCCCTACAGACTTTCTATAAAAGAAAAGTCTGCAAGTGAAAACCATGAAAATGTACAAGGGCACATACCACTCTCTGATACTTTCCGGTGCTTGTGTGTGACCCCTAGTCTGTTGTGCAAACCTGGGTTTTCTGATATAATTTATATCTACTCATTTATTTATTTATTTTTTTGTTTTGCAATTGTTTTCAATTTATGCTCTCTCAACATGTTTTCTGTTCCATGTATTATAATATTATTATTATTAATTACTATTATTCAGAAATAGTACTCAGTTGCTGTTGATGAAAGGGATTGTAAGTAGACTTGTGTGTGAAAATGAGTATGAGGGAAAATTACTATTTTTTAAAAATTAATAGGCTGCAAGAATTGTGGCAATCAGAATGAGATAGAGTAAGACCACCGTGGATATTCATCAGGCTGGGTCCATCAAGAATGAGCTCCCAGAAGCCAGTAGGGAAAAATATAACAAGCAGAATATTGATCAGGGAGGTTTTACCCATGTATGGTCTATGGAAGGCAAGATGTACTGGAGCTATTATGAGGTTCATTAAAAACAGGCCTTATCATGATGACTTATGTCTGCAGAAAACTACAGCATCTGAATTCTGAGCTGTTCCTCACACAGTTGAATTGTGGAAGCCTGTCTCCTATAAATGGGGTCTTGAGGCAGATAGACTGTCTGAAGTGCTCATTGCTGTAGCCAAGTGGTTCTAACCTAGAAGTAATTTTGCTCTCATATAGACCACTGGCTATAAGGCCTAGGAAACATTGTTAGAAGTAGAGTGGAAGTTATTATTGGTATCTTGAGTTACACGTTGGTAAAAAAAAATCTGATTTGATTTCTAATAACATGTAGAAGCCAATATGAAATAAGAAATTGCATCTCTACAATTCTACCTTTAAAAAGCAAGAAGACAGAAAACACTGACAGAAGAGTAAAGAAGTGTTTTCCTATCCCAATTCCTTTCTGGGTCTCATAAAATGTGATTATATCACTCAAAAGTTAAAAAGCGGTCCAACCTAGGTATTCAGTAATACAGGTTGATTTGCCACCAACTACAAGGATGCTGCTAACTAGCTGCTTCTATAACAAATTACTATAGCGTAACTGGTTTAAAATAACACAAGCATACAATCTTGCAGCTCTAGAGAGCATTTGTAAATTAGAGATATCAGTAATCTGTGTTCCTTTCTAGGAATCAAGAGAGAAATTATTTCCTAACTTCTAGAAGCTTCTGACCTGTATGTAGTACATTTACATCACCAAAAGAGCAATAATAGATTTCCATCTCTCAGGAGGTCATTTCTGAGGCACTGTGGGTCTGAAGTCTCATGACTCTCCCTCACTTTTCCTGTTAAAATATAATCTCCAAAGTGTTGATACAAAGGTAACCTGTGGAGTGCATTTGGGCCACAAAACTAGAGTCTTTGTGAATGGCTTCATTCCCAGATAGGAAGTCACAGTTAGTTTTCTTCCATGTGAAGAATAAATGATAAGACACCACTCCAAACATGTGGATAAGCTCTGTCAGTCATCGGGGCTGTATGCACTGGATCTAAATTCCTGAGGTACCAGAACCAGGTAACAAATGTTTGTTCTCTTGTGAATCACCCTAACTATGACTTTGTTACGATACACACTGACCCACACACTATGTCAGAAACTTGTGAATACATCTTCCAAACTACATAGTTTATACTGTTTCCTCTTACATAGGTCTTCTCTTGCTTTAATGGTGTAATATATCTATTTACACATTGTCAGGATTAGGATAGACATAACTTGGAGTGAGGGAGTTAAGATATTCTACTCAGAACACTCACTAAGATATCAATTGGTAAATATATATATTAAATGCAAATATCTCATGTCTGCTCAAGGGGTGTTGAAGTCCTGGAGCCTTGAGAGCAACCCCCCAATATTTTGATTAACTCTACAGTGTTTGGCGACATGATCTTAACAGGCAACAAATTGCTTTCTGTTTATTGAATTCCATGGTGTTGGGAACTAAGACTTTCAGAAACAGTAAAAAAAAAATTGATGAAATAAATACCTATAGCTCTGACATTCCCTTTCTAAAAAGACTAATTTGTTTTTTATTTTATGAATAAGTATTTGCCTGCATGTATATGTACCTTATGCACGCCTGGTATGAACACAGGTCTCCAATCTGTACTTGCAAATGGTTGTGAGTGGCCATGTGGAGGCTCAAAATCAAATCCTAATCTTCTGGAAGTGCAGTCAGTGCTTTGAGGAGATGAGCCATTTCTTCAACTTCTGTAAGATGCATTTTTATTACAACAAACCTGTTTGCTGATTTCAAATCATCTTTTCAACCTCACTGATAAGAGTAGTGAATTTAAACCAAGATAGGCCCAGTAAATGACTTGTTCTATTGCTACCCAGTAACACCGTAAGGAGAGTAGAGAGGGGATTTTGTTAAGACTGTAGCATATGCCAGCATAAGCTCATGTGGTTGCCTAATCCATATACACCACATGGCCTTTATCCATTCATCTTCTAAAGGGCATATAGATTAATTCTACACCCTGGCAACTGTCAACAATGCAGAAATACACACTTGAGTGAAAGCATCTCTTTGACATCTCCATTCCATTTTGGAAGTACACCAGTAGTGGGATGGTTGAATCATATGGCAGTTCTATTTCTAGCTTTTTTTGATAATAGCCTGTTTAAAATATGTAGATTACATAAGTAGACTATGCAAAAAGATAATCTATATAAATTTTGAAAAATTGTAGGTACATTTGAAATCTTTGGGAGCATAAAAAAAATTCACAGAAATTTATTCTCAAGGTTTCTCTGAAAGAAACAAAATGAATCATAGTTGGGTAGTAATGAAAAATTTCACTTAGGTACAATTGTATGTGACTAATCGCTTTAAAATAGCAGCCAGCCTTGCAATAAGCAACGAAAGGAACGGCTGTGGCATTAATCCATATACCATAACTGATTGATATTGCCTTTTCTAATATCTCTCACATTTAAAATGTACTCTCCCATGTTACAACCAAGAAAAAAATATTTATTAAAAAGAACTCCCAGTATATATATTAAAAAAAAAACAGACATTTATGACTCTCCCAATCTGGACTGCATGATATTCCAACAATAACCCTGTTGTGTTCACTGCTCCCTGGTTTCTGAACCTAGGCATCCTTTCTGTGATTAGGGACACACCTGGGAAGCTTCCTTAATTTAGTTCCTTTCATCTGAAAATTTCTAAAGCTTTGCTGGTGGCTATTATTTACAGTAGCTGGGTATATGGGAGCAATGATCCAATAGGAAGCTATAGCGATTACAAAAATGAGCTGTAAGGACTCATTGTCGTGTTTAAAAACTTACGATATAAAAGTCTGAGGCATGTTGCTCAATTCTGAACCCCTGTTCCATTTTTATTTTGGTACAACTTTCATCTTCTCTGTCTCTTTTTGTTTATCCTTAGGTGAATAATGGCCTTATTTCCTCGGTGTGAAACAAATGAAATTCAGAGCACCTGAGAACTTTCCTCGGTGGGCATGCTTTAAAAGGAGGTGTGAGTGTGAACAGTATTAGAAATACAATCTGAAGGTGCTTTATGGTGTTAATTTTGTACTGGAGAAAAAGACAAGAAAAATCTATTAGATCAAAAAATTGGATGGCAAATGAATAACAAAAGAAAGTTGGAATTATTATGAAATCAAAACTATAATAATTATAATTAATAATAATAATAATAATAATAATTTTGCATAGAAAGGTGTGAAAATGAGAGTATGTCAGAAGAACTTGTGTGTCAGAATAAGTGATTTGTATCTGAAGATGGGAAAAGTTAATTTGACTTATTATTCCTGTAATTAAACATTCATTAATGACATGCCTTTGAGAGTGTTTTAAAGGAGAGCCAGTACCTGCTCAGTCCTTTAAATCATTGAGCAATGGCTGGGTGGGTTATCAGATACGACCTCTATTCAAAAAGCATTCCACGAAGGATTTTCATGATTCCATTGAATCTTAAAATATAAATACTTTAGAATGTCTAGTCTTCTATAATACTATGAAACATATCTGGCTTCACTCAAAAAAGATTCTTTGCTAGTTAATAAGCTGACAACAGCAATTTAAAAAATATGAACTGGGAGAAAGGAGAAGTCCACTATGTCATTCACATATAGTTGTATGATGGTATGTATATGTATGTCTGTGGTTGTACTGTAGGACACTGTCCCTATTCTGTCCAAGAGCTTTATGTCTTAATTCTCTTTTTGTCTGAAACAGAAGAATGACTATGGTTAAATGCAGACCAGTTGGAACACCAGCTAAACCTACATCTCCCTATATCCCTATATGGCTCTCCAATCCAACATATATCTCTTTATTCCTTGGCTCTCTTAAAACTATCAAGAACAGAATCAACCAGAAGAGTCTCTGATCAGAGGGTAGTCAGACCTCATTCACTTGAACCCTCTCAATTTGTAATCCATGAATAACAGCCTGATGGCTCCAAGTCTCCGCGAATCAGGTAGATTCCTTAATCACATTCATGAAATTTTGTAGGAGGTTTGGAGAGTGCTCTTCGGTGCTGAGTCATAAATGCTGATGCCCTTGTTCCCATGTACATGCTCAGTCCCTGTCATCTACTTAATCAGAATCTCAGTCTGCAAGAGTGAGGAATCTGCCTTTTAAAACCAAGTCTTCCCAATTGTTTTCTTACAGGTTGAGATTTGATGGAGAAGCTAATGATAGTTAATTAAGTAATTATTTACTACACTTAGTCATGCCACAAATAATAATTTGATCTTGCATGTGAGGTAGATATTTGAAAGGCTTCAGGAATACAGTGACAGTGTTGAACAATGTAGATTCACATTTCACTGAGGTGACAAGATGCAAACAAGTGTAACTGTACACTTGAAAATGTCACTATATTTTGAGTGGTGCTTTTTTACTATTTATTTATCTTAAAAATTATAAATATTTTCTTTAAATTTTCATGAGAGTTCAGAGTATGTGGCTTTTTGCATAACACGTTTGCACTTGTAAATTTTTGCATAATAGGATTATTGATATTGCAATGCTGCATTCAAAAACAGCATCCCAAATGAGCTATATTAAAACAGCACAAGCATCAGCCACTAGTTTTGTCATTGCTCAGTGAGGCATTATACAGCATTTTAGAATAATATACTTGCTTCTTTGGCATTTCATAGACCAAAATTTAATTTATAAAATTAGCTCAAGGTAAATTATCTCAAGGTAGATTACCTATCTGAAAAAGATATATTAAAATTTGGTGAGAAGGAAAATTTTATGAGAAGTATTTAAAAATAATCTAATCACCTATATGTTATTTATCATTTTATGAAATGTTTTTCAATAGGTTTTAACATGAGATATTTCAATAAAATACTTGTATTATGTAAGTTTAGGAGGATTGGAAATATTGTATCAGATTACGAAAGTGATTAGGTATCTAATTTATTTTGATCTTTCAATAGTTTACCAAGTGCAACCTAACTTTTCTCAATTTTATAAAGCCTGTGGCTTTCTATTGTTATAAAATAGGTTCTTAAGGATAGTTAATATTTTATTATAAAATATTAAAAGTATATTTAAAAAACTATGAACCATACTCAACACAAGTAAAATGCAAGATAAATAATGCCCTCATAAGTACAAAAGAGATGAAGCAAAGACAAACATTTCACAATTTAATTTAAATGAAGGCAGATAGCAAGAGCAAATACAAGCAAAATTTCCAAAGAGGGTGGGACAAAAATGGATGATAGGGGAAGAATTGGAATGAGGATCAGAGCCTTTGATTTATGTAAATGCATTAGGCAGAGGCACAGGGCTGAGGTCAAAGCTCAGAATATTTGTATTTCTATCATTTATCATAGTGTCTAGAATATGATATGCAAAAGGGAGTGTGGGTGGTCAAGCTAAACTCATGGCCCTTTAACCTTGCTTGAATTTGTCCTTAAGAATAGGTAGTAAACCTCAATGGTGAATGGATTGGTAGATGGAAGGATGGATAGAATGATGGATGATGGATGGATGGATGGATAGATGGATGAATGCAATTCTGATGAAGCAATTAGAAATGTTTGAAAGGTAACTGGAAACAATGAATATAGACTGGCAAACTACAATGATAAATGTAATAAGCATAAATTAATATTTAGTCAAATGGATTGTTTTATTTGCTTACATGAGGACAGCAGAAGGCACAACATTTGCAAAGAGTATTTGAGGAGGCTGTTGTGACTTTCTACATCATATCATGTCGTATAATAATAGTAAATTATTTGACATACAGAAATTATCTATGTATTATATTAATAATGAACACACATGCACCTGTGTGTTTGCATGCAGACATATGAAATCATACACATATGCACAAAAATGTCCTGAAAACAGAAATTTAATCAGTACTACTAAGCTCTCACTTAAAAGTGAGTTATCTAAGTTATACTGTATTCAGATAATAAGATAAAATTGAGTAATAACGAAGCTATACAATTAGATATACAAGCCCTAAAATATTCTAATGGAAATCAGCTGGCTAATTTAGTCAAGAAAATCATAAAATACAGTTTTATTATTGTGACTATATAAGTAAATATTAGGTGCACTAAAAGGTATAAGTCATGTGGACTTATTCCAACCTAAATCAAGAGTATGCCATGGACATTTAATGTAAAATATGCTACCTTATTCTAGGATATAAATCAGAGAGCTATTAGCTAAAGCACAGCACGTGATTCGGTGAAGTTTAGAGTCTCACATTATAGCTTCAACAATTAAAAGGTAAAATAATTGACCTTATGATTAACTTGACTAACACTGGATGTACACTTGTATCAAAGAGTAAATACTAGATTACACACTTTGTCAGGTTAGCCCCCTATCTGGATGAAATTAAACAAGTAGTTGTTAGTATGTGGCTATATCAGACCCCATACTTATGCATATTAACCTTTATTTATTTTGAAGTTCATCTATTAAATTTATATAATTCATTTACCTTAATATATGACTGAACTGCTGTACCAACCTCTGTTGGAAGTCCTGAGTGAACACAAAACATCGCCCTAGGAGAAATAGGTGGTTGATTTAAGCCAGAGCACAAAATTTGAGTGACTGCAGAGAGGAAGGAAAAAAAAATGCAGTTTCTATGTTGCTGCAAAAATTACTTCATAGTCATAGCCAATTTTAATGTTTTTACCTTGAAAATGAAATTGCAAGTCAAATAACTGGAACCACTTATCTAGTTAACACTTACTTGCATTGAGCGAGACTGAGTATGAAATTAAATATTAGAAGAGTTATTGAAAACAGCCTGAAATGTGTGTACTATGCACAATGTAAAACTGTGGTCAGGAAAATGGAACATTCTTTTAGAATTTACCACACTTGGAAGATTTTAAAAGATTCAAAAGAAAGATGCCGCATAAACAATGCTGCATCTATAGAGATGAGCAGCTAGAAACGTTCTAGAGTACATTACTTCATAGGTACAAAATTGTTACATAAAGAACCGAAGAAATACTATTAATAAAGTTGGATGACAAAACAATCTAAAGATGATAGCATTAATTTGAGTGATATAGAATGCTAAACCAAAAAACCTAGAGAATGATTTAGAAGTTCAGTAATGTTAAATTTCCGTTTTATTTCTCTCTCAATGCAAGACACTTGAGAGCATTTTTCACATTTGTGACATTGTGACATGCAGATGAAGAGGTATTTAATTTACAGGATTTAACTGATAATGTGATAGCACTGCTGTTAAATAGTCACAATGTGCCTTTTACATTTCTGAGTATTTTTAGTAACCTGAATTGATAAGGGTGTCCACCCAAAGCTGCTATTGATGCCCAGACATGTGTGGTGACTACCCAGGAGGCAACAGCAAGAGAATCAACAGCTCCAAACCATCCATAGTTACATAAAATTAAATTATTCCTTGAAACAATAAATAAATCTATTTAACTCATGACAGTTTTTCTCATGAAATCATATGGTTTTGAAGTATTAAAAATTACAACCTGTGGTGATTACAGAAGTTTATGTGTGTATTCCTAGATTAAACAGTATTGAAATCCAATTTCTCCAAGTGAGTTTTGAAAACTGTAAAGAGAGGTGATGTGATTTACCTTACTCCCCCATGCAGCAAAATGGTACTATCTAAAATTCACTTCAGTAAGCTTCAAGGCAATCTGCCTACATGGGGAAGTCAGGTCACACTAGGCTATAGGGATCTGAAACCCTATCGCCAATATTAGATGTGTGTGTGTGTGTGTGTGTGTGTGTGTGTGTGTGTGTGTGCGCGCGCATGTGTGTGAGTGTGCACGTGTATGTGTATGTATATGCATGTGTGTACATATATGTATACATGTGTGTACATATATGCGTGCATGTGTGTGCATATATATGTATATGTGCATGTTCACATGCCTATCTGATGTAGGTATCAAAGGAATAAAAATGGAGGAAATTACAAACAACTGCTCAAATTTGAACTTGGAGTGGTTGGAGTACTTTCACTAAATTATATAAAGCCTATTGACTTGAGACAGAATAGAGTTAAATTCTAAGCTACGAATATGTTTTATTATACATCATCAGTGATTTTAAATATATTAGATGTTTAATCTTTAATTATCTTCCAAAGTAAGTTAGTAAACCTTCAAACTAGAATGCACTCAAAAATTGAAACCTCAAAACTGTAAATATCGTCAGCATCTCGCTGGGCATAGGAGGTAATAATTCAGTCAGTGCTTGTTCATTCCTTCATGCTTGAGACAGAGTATCACTCTTTAGCCTACTCTAATCTTGAGCTCACAGTCCTCTCCCATCAGATTAAAGAGTGTTGGGATTACAGAGGAGGGCACCATGATCAGTCTAGTAATGACTTTATAACATTCGCACATAGAGTTATATGGTTGTATTTTTTTCTTCCTAACTTTTTCAGGTCTGCAATTGGTAAGTATGCAACAGAGCATATTTGTAGGACACTGCAGAGCTCAGATCATTTTTACTCAAGAGCCTCAATATTATTTTTGTTTCACTTGGGAATCTCATACTGTACTTTGAACAAATTTAGCCTTCATCCCATCATTCCAGTTCTTCACATACCTTCCACACTATTGTTTCTTTACAATTTCCCATTGCTCTTGGTTACTATTTAAAACTTGACTGTAAGAATTGATTACTAAAGACTACATATTAGAGTCACAGATATGGATTAGTAAAGTAGGTATTGACCTGGAAACTTCATCAATAGTGGCAAACTATTATAGTGGTAAATGTATTATGCATGTCAGCATTGGAGAGAAGTAATCAGTAGTTTTACCCAGCTCTGAACCATGTTAAATGAAGTAACAAGTAACCAGGCATATATACCCACTGATACAATAGCACTAGAAGTGCAACTAACCAACCATATTCAGATTCAGTTTATAGATTGCTTCATAAGACAAAACTTCAGTTGGGGCAAGAACCTACAACTGGATAGATTATGAGCCTAGAGATGTTTCTTATATTCTTCTTCTTCTGAATGAACCTATTATCAACTTTCTAAATCTTTGAATTTATGTACACAGATTAGTGCATCAGGTGAAATTTCCACAATAACATTAAAGGGAAGGAGTTTTAGTGTTTATTTAGAAAGTAATGCCTCAGTTGTAAAAATTCTTTTCTTGGTAATATAGAAAACACATTAAAAAAATCAAAGTGCTTTCTTAATTACTTTCTTAATGAAAAGGCAGGCATAGAGCTGTAAAGAATATCATATGCAGGGCTGGAGAGATGGCTCAGTGGTTAAGAGCAATGACTGCTCTTCCAGATGACCTAGGTTAAAATTCCAGGAACCACATATTAGCTCACAAATGTCTATAACTTCAATATCTGATACCCTCACAAGACCATATATGCACGCAAACACTAATACACATAAAATAAAAAGAAATAAATTATTAAAAAAATAATATCACACTCATAGATATTCATCATTAAAATCGCTGTTTAGTTATATAGATGACAGATAATCAAAATATGGTCACCAAAATGTATAAAATTATTCTTTAAAATGTATTTATTATAAAGGAAGCAATTTTATTTTTGTCATGCTTGTCTATTTTTAGAAGCAATTATCTTTATTTCCCTTAGTAGGAAAATTACTTAGTAAGTTTTGATTTGTTCCAAAATATTTTGACAGTCATTTAAAATTATAACTACCTTGCTTTATTAGACAAATACTACATGTACAGTCAGTCATTCAGTATGCCATCTATTTATTCGTATAGTGAGCTTTAATTTAGAGTCTACCTTATGTCAGCATTTTCTAGCTTCTGGAATTTCACAGTAATTGAAATACATAAAAGACTATATTTAAGGATCTTAAATAATCTTAGGGAACACACCCTGCAGGAAAATTAAGTAACCATGACAGGTGTGATGATGTTAAACCATTAACAATGTAGTTGCATAACAAAATTGTACATAAGATGAATGATGGAAGTCAATGTAAGCCAGTGCAGTGATACTTTGAATGTGTGTACTATAAAAAATGTTAATCATAAGAATAACATGAACTAACTGGTACCCCCTGAGCTCATGTCTCTAGAAGCATATATAGAAGAGGATGGCCTAGTTGGCCATCAGTGGGAAGAGAGGCCCCTTGGTCATGCAGACTTTATATGTCCCAGTACAGGGGAACGCCAGGGCCAAGATGTGGGAGTGGGTGGGTAGGGGATCAGGGCGGGGATGAGGGAGGGTATAGGGAACTTTCTGGATAACACTTGAAATGTAAATGAAGAAATTATCAAATAAAAGTTGGAAAAAATGTTAATCATAAATAAAATCTTTTAGTATTTTCAACTCTATTTTGTCAAGGAAATTTTCAGGGAAAGCATTTCAGTACCAAAACCATGTTAACACCAACATTGATGAAAATGTTCAGATACTTCTAAAAACAAGGAGCTTGTAGAACTCTAAATTTTTAAGAATGCCATTAAATATAAAGTAAGTGATTATATAATATGCATATACCAACTTTTTACACGATGCCACATAATTACATACAATTAAAGATAAATGAATTACTACTTTTATTATTTTTTCATTCTTGTTTGCCCTTTGACTGTTGAATTGATATTTTTAAACTACAAAGATCAACTCCAAACTCCATTTAAAAAATCTGGCTGCCTAAATATACAAGGATGGAATGTCCTCATTCATATTCTTGGGCATTCCCAGTATGGTCAATAAATTATCAAATAATATTCAGAGCTGTGTTTCCTCTTTGGTGTTGGATCTTCTCCATAACCATGTCCAGGGACACCTGCTGTGGTTCTAATGTAGTCAAGAACTACCTGCTGACTTCCAGGCCTCCTTCTGGTTTAAGAGCTCTGAAGTGGGAGAGGCAAGATGGTGCCAAGCAGAAAGAAGACCAAAGTGTCAATAGTTAAAAAAAAAAATACTAATACTAATTCTATTTGTCCAGTGGTATGCTAATCAAATGTGATAAAATGGAGTCCATTTAAAGATGGTGTAGACAAACATAAAGAAGTATATGGCTCTTATCTCTGAGGAACTTTCCTATATTCTAAAATACTCTAGTATTTTCTTCCAGGTGACAGCAAACTTCAATGACTCCTAAAGTTAACAAAGTAAAACTGTTACTGATTTGGTCTGTTCTACCATCAAACCTACATTTTAATGGCTGTGCTGTCCCTGAGAGCCTCCTGAGGTTAGAAAGAAAACGTGAGCACTGCACAGAATTTTTAGGATCAATACAAAGGTGTGTCAAGCCAAAAATAATGTGTGCTCGGTCTGATAACACAAAGAAGCCTAGATAGAGTCTGCATCATCAGGTGGCCACTGCTCTCATTTCCAATTGATACTGAAAATAACTATGTTCTCAATTGAAAATAGCTCAATGCATAGCAACTGGACACCAGTGCATAAGCCTGGATACCTGTGATCAGAACAAAGAGGAGGCATGAAAATCAGGCATGACAAGTAAAATATCTACATCAAAATCATTTTCTTTCCTGAAAACCTTTAATATACGGGTGCACTGGACCTGCTTCAGAAGGTATTGTTAGAACACTGAGGAATCTACAAATAGCATCACTTCTTTCAGATTAGCTCCTATTCTACCTTTCCACTTGTAGATGGAAACATTTATTTCTGTGTGGTTTCCCTGCTCACCTAAATAAGTTATTAGAGTTTATGTTACATAAGGAAAATATTAGATGGTACGTTCAAGGTCCCCACAAGTCAATGCTTATGTGTTTGGTAATCATCATTTATAATGGAATAAATATAACTGATGATGATACAAATGGTTTTCACACTGGAAATAACCATACACTTCACTTACATTTGCTAATTATCTACCTTTGTCAATCACTAATCAAAGCACAGCATAATCAAAGTTACATTAAAAAGACAGGATATGTGGTTTTAATAATTATTACATTTATTGATGTACTTAGGGGACATGAGTATGCAACAATGTATATATGAAGGCAAGAGAACAATTTGAAAAAGGTAGTTTCCTTCAACCATGTAGGTTTTAGGGATTAAATAAAAGTACTTTTATCTGCTAAGCTCTCTATATCATCAACCCTGAAACCTAAGGTGTTAATATATGTGTGTTTATACACACACACACACACACACACACACACACACGTGTATAACATAAAATTCTCCAGCTTAAGACTACATCATCATCTGTCTTAAAGTTCAGGTATGATCTTATCATTAAATTGTGGTATTTTAATCTGAGCTTCAGTTACATGAGCCAGTTATATATTTTGTCCTAGAAATTAATATGAGTATCATTTTCAAACTAGGATTAACTGAGCTATTTACCAATATATCAGGAACTAACTTTTATGTAAAAGAAAAAGAATAAATAAAAGCTCTAAAATGTTTGCTTATGTGCATTATGGCCTGTGTGTTCATGTTGCATGTTTATGGGTGCATGTGTGTGTTCATCTGCAACTGGAGACATAAATTTGATGATGTATGTTTTCCCCAAAGGCTAGCTATTCTATTTACTAGTTCAGGGTTTCTCACTGAACATAAAGTATACTTTTTCTGGCTAGCCAGCTAGCTTACAAATAGATTCTTTGTTTCAGTCTCCCGAGATCTGTCATTAGTTTGCATGGATTTTATGTGCATTCTGAGAATCCACACCACAGTAGTTATGCTGACACTGCAAGCATTCTCCTACTTGAGCTATCTCCCCATACCATCTATGTGATTTCTTCTTGGGGTTATTGGAAGAAAGTAATGTGATATATGAATGATAAAGTTATAATGCTTCAAATAAATGCAATATGCTGTATTATGATGTCAATAGTTCCATAAAATACAAATTTATAACTGCAGAAAATATTCTGCAGGAATAGGAGCTTAGGATGCATACAGAAAATACATTATGAAAGGATACTTGTACTAATAGGTCTAATCATCACTTACACTAAATAACACCACTGACATAGTCATTTATTTGGCAATATTTCCCTTCCTTTTTATGATTCTACTGAGAAGTTACATTTAATTTATTATATATTTCATTTATAAGTTGGAACAAAAAACTTATTACTCTAAGCTCATATAATTTAATCAGCCTTATAAAGTAAATAAGTTCTGCAATATTCTTAACATAGCTTCATTATGTATAAGCAAAGTGTTAGACTTGCATTGATCACAAGATGCAACATAAACAGTTTAAAGAAAAAAATAATTGATTTGGATTACCATTCCCGAAGCAACAGAGTACAGACATTGAGCTCTGGACCTATAGTGAGGCAGAGTATCATGTCATAGAGATAGGACATGATAGAACAAAGCTTCTAATACCATGGCTGCCAGGAAGCAGAAAGCTAAAAAAGGATCATGGTCCTCAGTACACTCTTCAAGAACGTATCCATAGTAAACTATCTTTAATAAAACATCACGACATCCTAAAATGGCACTAAGTCTCAAAAATCCCATCAGTAGTGAGTAAGGCTTTTAATATGGCCTCAGGGGATTAAGTGATGCCACTTTAGATATTGCCGATAATAGCATGTGCAGTATTAAGGTCATAAAGAAGTTAAGAAGGGAAGGGCGTGCACATTGCCTTGTTAGTAGTAAAATCACATAAACTAATCTCAAAGAATATCACTTTGTTTAAGATGTTGGTTTTAAATTCTTCTTCCTTGTTGAGCTATTCATTGAGAGAAAATAGTCCATACAGAGATACTTGCCAAAAGACTTATATATATTATCCATACATAGACCAACTATGATACTTAATGCTGTGTCTGTGTTTGAATTTACTCTACAATATCAATTCTACTTATGCTCCTGATACCGTAGGTCAGTCTATTGGTGAACTTTAGCCAGATGTTAGAAGATCGGAGTGCTAAAATAGCAACACCTTGTGATTACGCATGCTTTTGAACACTTCCAATTGTTTAAGAATTATCATTTGTTAGCTAATAAAGGCTTACTCTAAGATTATTTGCAGTATTTATTCACTCTTAGTTAAGAAACTTAAAATACATTATTTCTCATAATGTGTTAAAATTAAAACAAGACAACTTGGAGTGCCAAGTACAAGAGCAATCTGGGTAGCCAGGGTCCTATAGACTGAATAGAATTGACAAGAAGGAAAGGAAATATAGGCAAAATAAAGTGGGGGAAGGGGAACAAAAGAGTAAAGCTTGTACAATCCATGAGGTGTTCAAGGAGGGTTGTTTTGTTTAAGGGGGAGTGCTACAATTTCACCTAGAATTAATTCCAGAACAATTTGGACTTTGGGGCTCAGAAATATGTCCTTCGGGGGGGGGGAGATGCCCTTTAAGTTAGTGAGGTTGTCAAGAAGCATCTTTGGAATCTCTTCGGAAACGTTCCTTCAAGTATCGCACAGCCTCTTCAACACAGAGAAATTACCTAGAATGCTGTATGTTTACATAGCTAAGGATATATTTTTGATGTATGAAAAGATAAGAAAATATAATTAACGAGAAAAGTTAATCCATTAATAATGTTTTAAAGCTGATGGTTAACTTAGAGAGGCACAGGGCAGGAATTAACTGGAGTGATCTGGCCGGGTGGGGATGGGGTTCCTACAATGCAGTGTAGAGCAGCAAAATGAAAGTTAGACTTTCAAAAATTTCCAAAAGTATCCTGTTTGTGCTGCAGCCTTGAAAAATGGTTAAATCATTCATGTTTTCTGGAAATTAACAATATTTCCTGATTTTCCTAAAATGCTCACAATGTTTTCCCCATGCTCTCACGCCCATAATAGCCTAACAGCATTGTGGGAATGTCTGTCATGAAGTTTTCATCTAGCTAGTGCTTGAATAACAGGACTCTGCTTCGTCATCAGTCTTTAAATGTTGAGAGTAGGGGACCAGATCTTAGGACATGTTTAGATTCTAAAAACGTTTACTGCCTTCTCAAATTAAAACCATGGGGTCAGCCCATTCCTGAAACTCCAGAATGCAGGAAGCTGAAGCATAAACATGGCTGGCAGCCATCTTGGAATATTGTGTAAAACCTTCCTACAAATAAAAACAGCAACAATAAACATATAAGAAGACTTGGTGATGTAGGCAAGTGGTAGGTGATCTGCTTGTCTTGTGAAATAACCAGGTTCAATCCTCAACACAAGAAGAAAAATACAAATAGAAACGAGATTGAAAAACAGCATTTATTTTGTCTAGATAGGAATTTGATGGGTAATCAGGTACAGATTTATAAAATCCTCAAGGGAAGATAAAATATGTTCAGGATGAATAATTTGATTGCATCCTGCATAGAAGTATATAAAAAAAAAACTATAAACCAAGTAAATAGCCCATATAAACATACTGACTATGTTAACTCTAAATCTATAAATAAAATCAATGCATTTGAATTTCAAGTGTTGTCATTTTCTGAAGAGCTTACTATTAGACTTAATGAGAAAGGACTGGCTTTGACCTGTTCTTTCTAGAAATGAGTGGCATGCATTGTGTTTAAGTATGTTCTTTTTTTTTTATTTATAAGAATTCTATTGCAGGTAACGTTTCAGTCTTATCTGTAAGTGAACAGCCTATAAGCCATTCCTTCATACTGAGGTTCTACTTCCTTTATTCATAATGTTTGCCTATATTATTGCTACTACTTTACAAATTTATCTCAGG
>LR749671.1:2089652-2206544 GCA_902729485.2 Mus minutoides | reverse complement strand
GGGAGCGGGAGGGTAGGGGAGCAGGGCCGGGAGGGGGGAGGGTATAGGGAACTTTCTGGATAACACTTGAAATGTAAATGAAGAAGTTATCTAATAAATATTGGAAAAAAATCACATGATCATCTCCTTAGATGCTGAGAAAGCATTTGACAAAATCCAACACCCCTTCATGATAAAAGTCTTGGAAAGAAAAAAAAAAGTCTTGAAGAGGTCAGGAATTCAAGTCCCATACCTAAACATAATAAAAGCAATCTACAGCAAACCAGTAGCCAACATCAAACTAAATGGAGAGAAGCTGGAAACAATCCCACTAAAATCAGGGACTAGACAAGGCTGCCCACTTTCTCCCTACCTATTCAATATAGTACTTGAAGTCCCAGCCAGAGCAATTAGACAACAAAAGGAGGTCAAGTGGATACAAATGGGAAAGGAAGAAGTCAAAATATCACTATTTGCAGATGATATGATAGCATATGAAAGTGACCCTAAAGATTCCACCAGAGAACTCCTAAACCTGATAAACAGCTTCAGTGAAGTAGCTGGATATAAAATTAACTCAAACAAATCAGTGGCCTTTCTCTACACAAAGGATAAACAGGCTGAGAAAGATATTAGGGAAACAATACCCTTCACAATAGTCACAAACAATATAAAATACCTGGGTATGACTCTAACTAAGGAAGTGAAAGATCTGTATGATAAGAACTTTAAGTCTCTGAAGAAAGAAGTCAAAGATCTCAGAAGATGGAAAGATCTCCCATGCTCATGGATTGCCAGAATTAATATAGTAAAAATGACTATCTTGCCAAAAGCAATCTACAGATTCAATGCAATCCCCATCAAAATCCCAACTCGATTCTTCACTGAGTTAGAAAGGGCAATGTGCAAATTCATCTGGAATAATAATAAACCTAGGATAGCAAAAACTATTTTCAACAATAAAAGAACCTCTGGTGGAATCACCATGCCTGACCTAAAGCTGTACTTCAGAGCAATTTTGATAAAAGCAAAACAAAAAACAACAAAAAAAAACTGCATGTTACTGGTACAGAGACAGACAGGTAGACCAATGGAATAGAATTGAAGACCCAGAAATGAACCCCCACATCTATGGTCACTTGATCTTTGACAAGGGAGCTAAAACCATTCAGTGAAAAAAAAACACAGCATTTTCAACAAATGGTGTTGGCACAACTGGCAGTTATCATGTAGAAGAATGCAAATTGACCCATTCTTTTTTTTTTTTCTTTTTTTTTCTTTTTTTTTTTTTAAGATTTATTTTATTTATTATATGTGAGTACACTGTAGCTGTCTTCAGACACTCCAGAAGAGGGAGCCAGATCTCCTTACAGATGGTTGTGAGCCACCATGTGGTTGCTGGGATTTGAACTTATCACCTTCGGAAGAGCAGTCGGGTGCTCTTACCCGCTGAGCCATCTCACCAGCCCCCATTCTTTTTTTTAAAAGATATTTTCTTCATTTATATTTCAAATGCTATCCCCAAAGCCCCCTATAACCTCCCCCCTCCTCCCCAACCCACCTACTCCCTTGTGGGTGGTGCCATCTCTGGGCTGGTAGTCTTGGTTCTATAAGAGAGCAGACTGAGCAAGCCAGGGGAAACAAGCTAGTAAAGAACATCCCTCTATGGCTTCTGCATCAGCTCCTGCTTCCTGACCTGCTTGAGTTCCAGTCCTGACTTCCTTGGTGATGAACAGCAGTATGGAAGTGTAAGCCGAACAAACCCTTTCCTCCCAACTTGCTTCTTGGTCATGATGTTTTGTCCAGGAGTAGAAACCTTGAATAAGACACCCTCCCATGGTCATAGCAAATCAAAAGTGATCTACATGTTCAACACAATCCTTATCTTAGTGATATGAATCCTAAAATTCATATGGAAACACAAAAGAGCCCGAATACCAAAAGGCATCTATTGTAAGCATTAAAAGCAATGCTGGAGGTATCACAGAACCAAAGTCCCAGAACAAGCAAGGCACTGACAGACATGGGTACCACATGTAGCTGGATGGAATAAAGCAGGATACCCAGAAACAAAGCCACCTAACTGAAAAAAAAATGGGTTGGTTTTGGGATAGTGGCAGAGAGAGGCAGGCAGATCTGTGTGAGTTCAGAGCCAGCCTGATGTATCTAGTGAGTTTAAGAAAGCCAAGGCTTCATTCTAGAGAGACCCTGTCTCAGAAAAACAGTAACAAAATACCCCTTAGAAAACACATACACTGGAAAAATAGACTCTATAACAAACGTTACTGAGAATAGTGGACTAGCTACATTTAGAAAAATTAAACTAGATCCAAATCTCCCACTGTGCAGAAAAATCAATTCCAAACAAATTAACAACCTTAATGTAATATCTTCTAAAGGAAAACAGAGACTTCAAGATATAGATTCAGGCAAAGACTCTCTGAAAAGCACTAGAGGAGCAGAGGAAACAGTCCCAGGAATTGAGAAGTGAGATTCCATAAAACCCAAAAACAAAGGAGGCAGCACCATACTGAAAAGATGGTCTACAGAATGGGAGAAAAATATTTACAAACTCCATATCAGAGAGAGTATTAATATACTGAATATATAAAGAACTGTAAAATTTAAACATAAAAAAATCATCCAGCTAATAAATGAATTGAATGATTCTCAAAAGAAGAGCTACAAACAGCTAATCAATATTTTTTTTAAAAAGCTGAGTACATACCTTCAATCCCAGCACTCAAGATGCAGGCAGGCAGATCTCTATGAGTTTGAGGCCAGCCTGGACTACAAAGAGAGTTCTGGACATCCAGGGCTGTTACACAGAGAAACCCTGTCTCAAAAAAAATGTATATAATGTTGTATATTATTGTATATTATTTGAAAAAAGGTTTAATATTCTTATCCTAAAAAGGCTTAATATTTGTAAACTTGTAAAATAAGCTTACAAGTTAAAACTGCTTTGAGAATATATCCCCACCCTAACCCTTTCAGTGTTATCTAAAAGTAAACAGGGTTGATGGGGCTGGAGAGACAGCTCAGTAGGTAAGAGCTCTTACTGTTCTTGCAGAAGACCCCAGTTCAGTTTCCAATACCTACATAATAGTTTAAAACCATATTCTACTCCAATTCTGGGAATATGTCACCCTTTCTGGCCTCTACAGGCATCAGAAATGCATATGGACCACATATATACATACAAAATACTCATACACATATTATAAAGATAAATCTTAAAAAGAAAGAAAAACAGGGCTAGTGAGGTGGTTCAGCAGAGAAAGATACCTGCCTTCGAGTCTAACAATATGAGTTGATCCCTAAGATCCCTATGGTGGAAAGAGAACCAACTCCTGCAAGCTGTCCTTTAACACATGTGTACATGTGTACACATACATGCCATGTAAACACACAAAATAAAATTTAAAAGAAAACAAACAATGAGATGGGGTCCATACTCATTTAGTAGAGGGCTTGCCTGGCATGAATAAAGTGATGAGGTTGGCGGTAATACCTAGAATCCAGCACTGGAAAGGTAGAGCAGGAAGGTCAGAAGTTCAAGACCAGCTTGGATTACCTGAGACGCTGTCGCAAAAAGTAAAATAATAACAAATGCTGGTGAGGATGTGAGGGAAGAGAGACCATTATACAACGCTGCTGGGAATATAAGCTGGTAAACTCAGTACGGAAGCCAGTGTCAAGGTTCTTCAGAAAAACTGAAAGCAGGGGCTGGAGAAATTGCTCAACAGTTAAGAGCACTTGCAGCTCTTACTGAGTATCCAGGCTCAGCTCCCAGCACGAGCTGATGATGATGGCTCATGACTGTTTGGGGTGGATCTGACACCTTCTTCTGGCTTCTATGGGCACCAAGCATACACATAGTGCACATACATACATGTAAACACTCACACATACACATAAAATAAATCTTCAGCACACACACACACACACACACACACACACCCCTACACACACACACACACTCCTAAAAGCAGAATTGTCATATGAGCCAGGTGTTCATGCTTTGGGGTACATAAGCTAGGGTTCTAGGTGACACCACAGAGACATTCACACGTTCATGTTCGCTGCCATACTTATTCATAATCACCAGGAAATGCTACTAGCCTTAATGTCCATCAGCACATGAATGGACATTTATTCAAGAGAAAAAGTGGTATATAGATACCAATCTCAATGGAGATTTTCAATGCTTTAAAAAAATGAATCTTAGCATTTGCATAAAAATAGATTGAACTACAGAGTGCTGTGTTAAATGAAAAAAAGCCAGACTTAGAAAGACACAGTGGGATAGTGTGTGTGTGTGTGTGTGTGTGTGTGTGTGTGTGTGTGTGTGTGTGTGATGACAGTAGAAAAAGGACCATGAAGTGGGATATATGATGTAAAGGGGACAAGGGAGAGAAACTTTACATAAAGTGAAACCAGAAGTGGTGAAAGGGAATCAAAAAGAATGAACAGAAGGGGCAGGGACAGCCATGTGAGCGGGAGGCAGTAAAAGCAAGGGATAGATAGGAAAATGCCATAAAAATTCATTACTTTATGTGATAACCTAAAAATGCAATCTAAAAGAAAAATTATATTTAGGACAAAAAAATTGTTTCCACTCATTTCTAGATAGGTACCTATGGCAGAAAACCTGGGGACACTGCACCCAGGCAAGTTGCCCTTCACAGAAAGAACCACTTACACACCTAAACAGCAGAGTGGAGCCAGGACCCTAGTTAGCAGCAGCAGGCTTGCAACAGAGGCCTGAGAGGCCTGGGTCTGCAGTGGGGAGAGGTGTGGCAGGACAGGTTGCTGGGTCTGTCTCCCAGCCCTGAAGAGCTGGGGAATGGCTCTGGGATGGGATGTGAGACATCAGGATATTGGTGTGCAGAAGGACAGAAACCATGGCTGCCTGGGTGGTTGTCTCTGTTTCTCTGAGCCCAAATGTTCTCATCTGTAAATTGAGAGCCTGTGTAGGACCCTCAGTTGTCAGTCTTTGTTCTATTCAACACTGATGTATGTGCCTGCCTGTGTAGCTTGGTAGCAGATCAAAGTAATCACATTTCATCAGGAAAACTATAATCACAACCTTACTGACCAACTATAACTGGGGAGATGAGCCAGAGCCAGATGAGGAGGCTTGTAACCGCTGGTGTGTAATAATTGGGTGCTCCGTGTGGCTCTGCAGCCAGTTGATTATTACACTGCTTTCTGTGTAGACAAAACTGTAACTCCAGATTCTAGTGTATAATTAGGTTGCCGTATAAAAATATTAAATGTTAATATCGCATAAAGATTTGTTTCCACAGTATTGTATTTTCAAGTCAGAGCTCATGTTCTTTGTGTGTGTATGTGGTGGATTGATTTGTTTTGTTTTGTTTTTTAAGACTTATTCATTTATTATAAGTACACTGTAGCTGTCTTCAGACACACCAGAAGAGGGCATCAGATCTCATTACAGATGGTTGTAAGCCACCATGTGGTTGCTGGGATTTGAACTCAGGACCTTTGGAAGTGCAGTCAGTGCTCTTAACCACTGAGCCATCACTCCAGCCCCATGTTCTTTTAATAAAAAGATTTATTTTTATAAGACTAAACATGTTTGATGGCTCTACAGTTAAAAGCACTGGATATTCTTCCAGAGGACTTAGATTCAGTTTCCAGTATCCACATCGTGGCTCATAATCATCTGTTACTCCAATTACTGGGAACCCAACACCTTCTTCTGGCTTCCGTGAGCACCAGGCTCACACATGGTAAACAGACATACATGCAAGCTAAACACTCATACACATAAAATAAAATAATAAATCTAAAATCTATTAAGATTACATTTCTGGGTTGGTGAGATGGCTCAGCGGGTAAGAGCACCCAACTGCTCTTCTGAAGGTGATGAATTCAAATCCCAGCAACCACATGATGGCTTACAACCACCTGTAATGAGATCTGACGCCCTCCTCTGGTGCGTCTGAAGTCAGCTATAGTGTACTTATGAATAATAATAAATGAATCCTTGGACTGGAGAGAGCAGGGACTGAGCAAGTGGGACCGACTGGAGCGAGCAGGGCCGAACAGGGGCGGCCAGAGCGAGCGGGGCCAACCAGAGCGAGCAGGGTTGACCGGAACGAGGGAAAAAAAAGATTACATTTCTGTCTCCGTCTCTCTCTCTCTCTGTCTCTGTGTGTGTGTGTGTGTGTGTGTGTGTGTGCCATTTGTGTACAATTGCCTAAGGAGGATAGAAGAAGGTGTTGGATCCCTTGGAGCTAGGATTACAGGTGGTTGTGAGCCACCCAAAATGCTCTGGAAGAGCAGCAAGTGCTCTTCATATCTGATCCGTCTCTCCAGCCCCCAGGGCTCATGTTCTTAAACAGACTGTGAGGCTGTCACAATCTATAAGTTCAAGAGGAAACAGCCAGACATAGCAACTACTGTCGTTCAGTTTGGGGAGGTTGATATATTAAGGTCTAGTCCCTAGGGCCTCACTTTTGAAAGTCAGGGTGGACCTGGTGGAAGGAAGTGAGGTCATTTGAGTATGCTTTCAATTAGACAATGGAAACTCTGTCCTCTGACTTCAAATGTGGACACTCACTCAGATACATGTTCCCATCATTCCCAAACACTGCCCTACTTGTAGGCAGTCAATGGACTACCTGAGTTTGGATTTTGAGTCTTTAAACTGAGAGCTAACTAAACCTTTTCTCTTTAAGTTGTTTCAGGTATTTTGTTGTAGCAATGCAAAGCTGACACAAAGGAGCCTATGTTGCTTTGCAGTGGGCTATTCTTCTTGTTCTTCTTCTTTTTGTTTGTTTGTTTATTGGGTGGTATCTTAGTTAGGGTTTTACTGCTGTGAACAGACACCATGACCAAAACAACTCTTATAAGGACAACATTTAATTGGGCCTAGCTTATACATTCAGAGTTCCAGTCTGTTATCATCTGTGGGGCAATGGGCTATGATGTACAGACAGCCTGGTCTCCAGTCCAGCTGAGGTCTTGAACCCTGGAGGAATGGAGGTCACTTTGAGACAAGATCTCCTGAAACAAGAGCTAACCTTCAACTCACTATGTAGTCAAAGATAATTTTGAACTTCTTGATCCTCTTACCTCCACCTGACAAGTACTGGATTAATGATGTGTAGCCATCACCCTGGGCATTTTAAATTTTTTGTTATTTTCATTATTTATTGGCTATAGTTATTCATTAAAAAGTTGTTATGGATGGAGAAGCAACTAGATCAACCTTTGCAAATGTATAGCAGACTGCAAGGTTTTGTTTTCCTGGCTATGACTGATGAAACAGAAAATAAATTTTGCCTAAACATTTTAGTGTTTTTTTTTTTTTTAAACTGGTAAGTATGTGTCCCAAAGAATCGAGAGGCAAATTTCCAGCAGATGCTTTCCCACTGATGCCTGCAGCAGCACTGATCCTGATCCTGAAAACGTGGCAGGAGGTAACTCAAGTGTGTATCAACAGATGAATGAATGGACAGGCAGTGTGGCATGTCCACACATAAAGAAATGATTCAGTGTAAGGCAGGAAAAGATCTCTGAAACATGCAACCACACAGGCAAATCTTGGAGACATGATGAGGGAAATAAGGCAGTTATTTATTAAATATTAGCTATTAAATAAAGCAGACATATGGGTCAAATTCTGCATAATTACACATTCATAGGATACCCATACTGGTTAAGTTCAAAGACTGAAAGTTTCTGTCACTGGTGGAAGGGAGATTATGGAATTAGTATTTGGCAGGTAGAATTGTAGTTTGGGAAGAGGAAACTGTCCTAGGGATGTGTGTGTGATAGGGATGGGTGCAAGGCAATGTGGTTTTACACAATGCTACTGAGCCACACATTTTAAAATGGCTAAAATGCAGCCAGGTGTGGTTGTTGCCCCAAATGCCTGGGAGGCTGGCACAAGAGCACTTGAGCCCAGGAGTTTCAGGCCAGCCTCAAAGCAAGAGTTTGTGTACTGGGACATCGTTGGAACAGCACTCCACACATCTGGACCTCAATTTCATTCTCTTGTTGGACTTACAGTTTTTCCAGGGTATATCCAGCCCCCTGGGCTGTTCAAGGACAACTTCATGAGGAACTGCCACCTTAGACTCTGGGTCTCCCAAGAAAGATTGCACCTGGGTTGGAGAGATGGCTCATCGGTTAAGAGCAAGGAGTGCTCTCCAGAGGTCCTAAATTCAATTTCCAGCACCCACATGGTGACTCACAATCATCTGTAATGGGATCTGATGCCCTCTTCTGGTGTGTCTGAAGACAGCGACAGTATACTCATATACATAAAATAAATAAATATTTTAAAAAAGAAAGATTGCATCTATCCATTTGAAAATTAAGGGAAGCCTTAAGTGGAAGGCAAAAGCTATAATCAAGGCACTGAGCCAGGAGAGGCTGTCCGTTGGCAGATGGTGCCTCTCTGCTGTATGAGCATCAACCTTACTTTAGCCAAATCAGCATAGCATGGCACACCAATATTGCTAATTTGAATTGTAACAATTTATTTTCAATTTACAAATTATTTTACTTTCATGATTGCAAGGTGCATTTAAGCACCAGGAGTTTATAAGGCACTTTATATTTATGTAAAAGTGTCCTTACAATAGCAAATCAATAGGGACCATAGAGAATTTTAATTCTCCCTTTTAATGTGATCTGGTGGGCAATGAAGCTGTGTCCAGGTCTGCCTGTCTGTGCTTCACTGTCCAAGTAGGGAGTTAGGGAGGAATCAACACATTCTCTCACGCAAGGGTCCCTTAGTTTTTATGATTGGTTAAGCCCCAGCCAAAGTATGTGGGTTTTCCCAGAATTCTGACATGGTTTACAATGGGCTCAGAACACCATGGGAAGAGGACAGATCCAGGAGGATATGGGTACTGCTCTGGACCTTCTAGCTGAGCTGATTCACTTTCTCCCTTCCTGGGATGTCTAGGTGAGACCTGGAATCACAGCTTCTGTTTTACAAATGTGAGGAGCAGGTGAGAACAGGAGGAAACAGAGAGTGTGGCCTTTCTGGCCATCTCTGCTACCAGAGTTCCTAAGTCCCTTTGAGGATTAGGAGGGTCTGCTGTGAGGGCCAACCTCACAAATTAATGGCATAAGAAACAAGAACTTGAGTAGGCTCTTGGGGCTGATTCGTCACTGATCAGCTTCAGCTATGGCCTTTCAAGCCCAGCAGTGTGCTCATCAGAAAGCACATCCATTCCCCTCTCTGGGTGATCTTTGTGGGTGTCTAGGATTTCTCCAGCATAACTGAGCTCCTAGGACAGTCCTTCCTAATGCTTTGACTTTTCAATATAGTTCCTTATGTCACGGTGATCTTAGAACCATAAAATTATTTTGTTGCTATTTTATAACTGTAATTTTGCTACAATTGTGAGTCATAATGTAAATATCTGATATGTGATCCCCAAAGAGGGAGAATCACTGTCTTAGGAGGAGAATGGAAGCCCCATTGCTCACTACCACCTGACCTGATTTTAGTTGGAAGAAATTCCCTTTTATTTTCCCTTGAGTGCCATCCATAGAAACATGTTCAAGTGTCTTTCTGGAGAATCTAAACCACTTTTCAGTGGAGATGAAGTTCTGCACAGAAGTGTCAGCCTGAACACTTTCCCATGGCTACTTTAAGGAAGAAATGGTGTCTTGTGTAGGCTCACAAAAATCCTTATTAGGGAGGGAAAGAAAACTACTGTTTGTACTGATAAAGGATTTGCTCTCTGTCCCTCCCTACTGTCTCTCTCAGACAAAATCTCATGTAGCCCAGGCTATCCTCAAACTCATTCTATAGCATAAGATGTCCTTCTGCACCCATCTCCTGGGAGCTGGGAGAATAGGCAGGCACCCCTACAATCTGTATGGTTCTAGAGTTAGACTCCAGGGCTTTGTGTATGCTAGGCAAACATTGTACCAACTGAGCCCCAGTTCTAGCTCTGGTAAAGGAATTTTTAAAGAGTTCACCATATGAGACAGGAGTGAAATTAATAAATGATAAGGTTGATCCTAGTACCTAAACAATAGTTGTGTAAGAAGAGAATAAAAGTTAGGGAATGAAAAGAAAATGTGTGAGGACAACTAGGGTTGGGACACAGTGTCCCATAACATGTCTTACTGTCTCACCATACTGTTTGATAGATTGTTACAGGTATTGAGTGATAACATAAGATGAAAAGTAGTAAGTATTTTTGAAGCTGTGAAGTTCTATCCAAATGATGATGATTGTTCTAATTCAGTATTTTAAAATTCAGAACCAGAATGGAAGTGCCAATTATACAAGTCCAGATGGTGTCTCCTAGATGGTCCTCATGCTGGGAGTGATAGGCGGAATGGCCTCAATGCTTCTGCAGGAAAGGGAGGAAGATGTAACCAGTGAAGTCAATGCTTTATTTTCAGGTTAGAGAATGGAACATTGGAACTTCATTTTTTTAAAATTTTATTTATTATATGTAAGTACACTGAAGCTGTCTTCAGACACTCCAGAAGAGGGCGCCAGATCTTGTTAGGGATGGTTGTGAGCCACCATGTGGATGCTGGGATTTGAACTTATCACCTTTGGAAGAGCAGTCGGGTGCTCTTACCCGCTGAGCCATCTCACCAGCCCCTGGAACTTCATATTTTATCTTTTTAATCATTTGTGTGTCTGAAATATTTCATTATAAATTTGAAAAAAAATAATCCTGGCCCTGACTTTCTAGTTAGTTTATTAATGACATTTGGCATCAAGAATAGTGATTGGATCCCTTCCTATTAACAGAGAGGCTTTTAGCATATTGGTCCTGTTAGCTAGGGTTTATCTTCCCTTGTTAAGTGGCCAGTTTGTGGCTCAGCATTCATAGTGGGTGCATATAGGTCTTTGTGGATGCCTGTAATGGGGTGCTTTTGATCTCACCTCGCAGGCCTTAAATAATTTTACTTTGTTTTCTTCCAGTGGTTGTGGTTCTAGATGCTGTGAAACAAGCTTTGGCAAAAGTCTGCAAGCAAAAGCATGTGGCTTTGAGCAAAAGCATCCAGTGGCTCCCAGACCACAATGTTCTTGTCCTTTTGTGGAGAGCTGTCACCTGTGTAGAGGTGGTAAGAGCCTCCAAATCCAGGCAGCTAGAGATCTTGTGTCCATCTGGCAGTTAGCTGGCATGTACTCAAGCCTCATAGTAGGCTCTGTATGAAGACCAGGTAGGCTGTCATAATTCTGAGTAGCCATAGTTTGGGAGACTTGACTTCTTGGGTCCTGATTGTTTCCTGCCACACAATCCCAAGAATCTCCTGCTGTCTCTCAGATTCTCATGACCTGGTGCTGCACATTCTCTAGGCAAAGCAGCCCAAAGAGGGAACACATGGATCTTGTAATCTGAGTTATCTTGATCAAGCACTTTTGAACTTGTGGCTCTGCTGCTCCTTAGATATAGACTCCTAAATTGAATATGCTTCCACTTTTGAATTGAATCCTGAATTTCTACTTCAAATGAGCATTGAGCCTCATGCCTGGGAGTGTTAGAGAATCCTATGGACATATTTTTAAAGCTCACTAGATTCATATAGGTAAGACGTTTGTTTCATTTATTTAAATATTGCTTTTTAGAGACAGGGTTTCTCTATGCAGCTCTGACTGTTCTGGAACTTGATCTGTAAACCAGGCTGGCCTTGAAATCAGAGATCTACCTGCCTCTGCCTCCCAAGTGCTGGGATTAAAGGCATCTGCTACCACCACCGGCTTTACATATCTAAGATTTAACCATACCTATAAACTTTCAAGCATTAAGCTAGACTCTTTAATAAATTAGGAATAGGTTATCAATCTTGGGTAACACTTAACAGTCAGGTCCTAAGGACACCTGATACACTCACAGCTGGTCACTGAGGCTTGACCCCTGTACAGGCTAGTTTAATGTCAACTTGACATAACATATAGACATCTGAGAGGAGGGAACTTCAACTTGGAAAATGCCTCCAGATCAGACTGTAAACAATCCGTGAGGCATTTTATTAATTAGTGATTGATAAAGGAGGGCACAGCTCATTGTTGGTGGTACCTGGGTTCTATAAGAAAGAAAACTAATTTAAAATGTGTGATGCATTATATACACGCACACATGCATGTATATACATGTACCTTAATACATAGATTTATGAGTGTATACATCTATTCTTATATTTAGTAATGGAATGAAATCCAAGGTCCATGTGCTGTATCATCAAGCTAAGTTCTCAGGGCCACCCTACATTTTTTTTTAAGTTTCAAATTTAAATTTAAATTAGTCTATATAACTATGTCTGTTAGTTAAAAATCATGGGATGCTACCATCTGTGATTGAATTCCTTCACTAGGTACCAATACACCCAAACAAACCAGCATGAACTCACCCATGCTTAGTGGCACATAATCCATATGAGATGGTAGAGAAGGCTGACTCCAGAACAGACTTGTTTTTCCAGAAAATGGAAGATCCCAGTCACTGTGACACAAAATCACAGCAAAATCCCTCCTAGTAACCTGAAGAAACCATTGTTTCAGCTTCCTCAAAATTTCACTTCCTTGTTCCTGTTTTACAAAACCCACTCTTTTGTTACTACCAAAGGTAAACTCATTTTATTTTGTAGAATGAATTTTGATCCTGCTGGGCAGTGGTGGCGCACGCCTTTAATCCCAGCACTTGGGAGGCAGATGCAGGCGGATTTCTGAGTTCCAGGCCAGCCTGGTCTACAGAGTGAGTTCCAGGACAGCTAAGGCTACACAGAGAAACCCTGTCTCGAAAAACAAAAACAAAAAAAGAATTTTGATCCAGATTTATAAATTGAAGACCAAAATTAATTAGATATCAGATATACACCAAAAGAAACAGAGAGAGAGAGAGAGAGAGAGAGAGAGAGAGAGAGAGAGAGAAAGAGAGAGAGAGAGGCAGCAGGCTAAGCAAACCATGATGAAGAAGCCAATAAGCATCACCTTCCATGGCCTCTGCATAATCTTCTACCTCTGCATCATCTCCTACCTCTGCATCAGTTCTTGCCCTGCTTGAAATCCTGTCCTTTGGATGTATGGTGATATGGAAGTGTACAAGCAAATTGTTTCCTCCTTGTCTTCCTTAGGGTTTTACTGTTGTGAACAGACACCATGACCAACACAACTTTTTTTTTGGTTTTTTTTTTTTTGAGACAGGGTTTCTCTGTATAGCCCTGGCTGTCCTGGAACTCACTTTGTAGACCAGGCTGGCCTCGAACTCAGAAATCTGCCTGTCTCTGCCTCCCGAGTGCTGGGATTAAAGGTGTGCACCACCACACCCGGCCCAACACAACTCTTATAAGGACAACATTTAATTGGGGCTGGCTTATCAAGACTGGAACATGGCAGCATTCAGGCAGGCATGGTGCAAGAGGATCTGAGAGTTTTACATCTTCATCTGAAGGCTGTTAGCAGAATATTGGCTTCCAGGCAGCTAGGATGAGTCTAAAAGCCCACCCTGACAGTGACACACCTATTCCAACAGGGCTACACCTTCTAATAGTGCCACTCCTTGGGTGAGCATATAAAAACCATCACAATCCACTTCCTGGACCCCATAGGCTTGTTCAAACATATGAGTTTATGGGGGCCTTACCTTACCATAGCATAATGCAAAATACATTTAGTCCAACTTCCCATAGTCTATAGCTGTCTCAACAATGTTAAAAGTCCAAAGTTCAAAGTCTCTTCTGAGATTTATCTAGTCACTTAACTGTAATTCCCAAAGCAAGACAGGAAACCAGCTGGGAAAACTCTAAACTCTGATCTCCATGGCTGATGTCAAAGCAGTCTTCACATCTCTAACTCCTTTTTCATCTTTGTTGACTGCAACAAACTTCTTTCTCCTGGGCTGGTTCAAATACCTGTTAGCAGCTTTCCTCAGCAGATACCCCAATGTTTCTGGCATCTTAAACATCTTGGGGTCTCCTCCAAGGCAACTTCAATGTTACAGATTCTTGTTTCAATGCCTAGGATCCACACATGATCCTCTGGGATCCTGCAAGGGACTGGTGTCACTTCTTCAGCTCTGCTCTCTGTAGCATTCTAAGCTCAGGTTCATCCACTCCACTGCTGCTGCTGTTCTTGGTGAACTGGCATCTCCAATACACTGGAGTCTTCCAATGCAACTAGGCTTTACCAATAGCTTCTCACAGGCTCTCTTCATGGTGCCAGGCCTCAAATCCTTTGCATGACTCCTTCAGCCCTGGGCCATCAACTGCAACTGGGGCCGCACGTTCACCAATGGCCTTCCATGGTCTCTTACAGTACCAAGCCTTAGCTGCTCTTCATGACCCCTTCATACCTTCAAAACCAGTACCACATGGGTGACACTTACATGTTACCAAGTACAGCTACAGCACAAGGTACAACCTTGTCTATCTCTGGAACACAGCTTCTTTGTGCTCTCAGAAAACACTTCCCAGAAGATTTTTCTGCAGTGATATTGGACTTTTCTTAATCACCACTAATTCCTTAGCTCCAGCTAACCAGCATCAATTGACTCAGTAGTCCCTTCTATTTTTCACTCTAAAGCCAGAGTCACGTGGCCAAAGCTGCATAGTTCTGCTGCTTGCTGGGGCTGGAACATGGCCCCTTGTTTTATTATATTATCATTAGCTTTCTGTTTTCCAACTCCTTCACTACCTAAACTTGACTGTCCTGAAATTTGCTCTGTAGACTGACTTTGAACTCAGAGATTGGCATGCCTGTCTCCTGGGATTAAAGGTATATACCACCATGCCTGGATTTAAGTTTTTCTACACCTAGAACTTGCTCTGTTCTAGGCTGGCCTTGAACTCCAAGATCTGCTTGTCTTTGTCTCCTGAGAGACAAGGCTTGTACTACCATGCCTGGACCTAAATTTAGCTAGGTGGGATCTTGCCCCAAGGTCACGACTCCTTTAATCCAATTTAATATCCTTGCACACATGAGTTATCTCCATTTTACTTCCTGGTGCCCCTTTAATACTCAAATCATATATTTTATATTTTTCCTTTCTCAGCTTTCTATGCTTGTTTAAAATGTTCTGCATGAGACTTAACCAGAGAACAAAGTCTATGATGGGTGTTTTTGAGACTTCCTTTAATCTGAGTCTCTTCATCTTAGCCTCAGGCAGCCTCTTCAGACAAGGGCAGAAAGTAGCCACATTCTTCACCAAAATACCACAAAACAGTCTCTAGGCCATGTATAGATATTCTCCACTGAAACCTCTTGAGCCAGGTCCTCACAATTCAAATCACTCTCAGTAACAAAGTCTTCCTTCCATATTCCTACTAAGATATGCCCCATTTAAAGCATTCCACTCTTTCCAAATCCAAAGTCCCCAAATTCACATTGTTCCAAACAAAGCCATGGTCAGGCCTATCACACAATACCCCACTCCTGGTACCAACAAAAATTTTACTTAGGGTTTACTAACTGTGAACAGACACCATGGCCAAGGTAACTCTTATAAGGGCAACATTTAATTGGGGCTGGCTTACAGGTTCAGAGGTTCAGTCTATTATCATCAAGTCTAGAAGATGGCAACATCCAGACAAGTATGGTTCAGGAGGAGCTGAGAGTTCTACATCTTCATTTGAAGGCTGCTAGTGAAATATTGGCTTCTAGGCAGTTAGGATGAGGGTCTTAAAGCCCACGACCACAGTGACACACCTACTCCAACAGGGTCACACTTTCTAATAATGCCACTATCTGAGACGAGCATATACAAACCATCACATTCTTCAACTTGCTTTTGGTCATAGTATTTTATTGAAGCAATAGTCACCCTAACAAGACAATCCCCAACTTTTTAATACTAGATTATCCTGTCTTTTTTTCCTCTTCTTTTCCTCCTCCTCTTCCTCTTCTTGCTCCTCCCCTTCGTTCTCCTTCGTCCTATTCCTCCTTCTGGGTCAAATGCTCTGGCCAGTGGCCTATGATGACCTTGAGAGTCCCATCTTCTCTCAGACTTAGCCTGTTTCTAGACCATTATTACTCACCGGCACTGGGACAGATTCTCCCTTGGTGTCTCACTCTTAGGGCCTCTACTTCTACCTGTATCAGGGTGCTTCAAGACTCCAGAACTGACCAGTGGGTTACATTCCTTCCTAAGAAACTACAATGAGAAGCAGCTTGGTCCCTCCCTCTGCTCCCTGCCACCCTGTCCATTTCCATACTGCTCTGTGCCATTGTGGCCTCTTGGAATAGTGAACAACACCCTCTTTACTGGTGGCCATTGTCTTAGCCACTAACCTTCTTGCCCTTGAATCAAATCTCAAAGAGTGCTATGCCTGGCTCTGTCCACTTCACATATTCATAACTAAGACCTGAGGAAATCTGAGCCACTGAGACCTTGCTCAGTCACCATTGGCCCACCACATAGCCTGGGAACACATAAAATATTTTCACAAAAGTCTTGGATATTTCTAGATTTCAGCAGCTAGTGACTATTTTAGCCACCAATGCTGCCTCTAGCCTTGACTCATACATGAACTCCTTGTATCAGAAGAGATTTACTGTCCTACCTCTTCTGTATCTCAATTTAATGAAAATGTTAAAGATACTTTGATGGTCTTATACCAGTGTAATTTTAAATAAAATGTCCTCATTCTTTGGCAGACTCTGCCACCTGATGTTTAACTATCAGAAAGTACTTAAGTGAAGTGCTGTTTTCAATATCGTCTAATGACAATCAATATGTTTTATAGCATTCCTCCCCCACTCAGAGTAAACAAACAAACAAACAAACAAACAAACAGTTTTGGGAATCTTTGAGACAAAGCCGCATCTCTATTGCTAGAAACTAAATCCAGGTTTTTGATGGATTCACAGAGATGCATCTTGGGGGTAATGCCAGCCCCTGGAGCTATAGAGAAACCAGTTGTGGCCTGACTGCTTTGTGTCCCAGCTAGAAAGCCTCTTAATTAACTCTTTTTTTTTTGTAAAGATTTATTTTATTTATTATATGTAAATACACTGTAGCTGTCTTCAGATACTCCAGAAGAGGGCTCCAGATCTCGTTACGGATGGTTGTGAGCCACCATGTGGATGCTGGGATTTGAACTTATCACCTTCGGAAGAGCAGTCGGGTGCTCTTACCCGCTGAGCCATCTCACCAGCCCCTAACTCTTCTTTTGAGCTTTGTTATTTTTTTTTTAATGTGGCAGTCCTATTAACATCCTAGGTGTGCTGTTAGGAAGAAGCAAGTGAGATTATGTATAGCTTTAGTGGAGCCTAGCAGGACTCCAGAGCTCCTGCAATGGCTTTGTTTTCATATTCCACTTCCTAATTACTTCTAGGTGACTTTGAGTGGAAGCCTGTGCACACCTTCCAAGAGTGCTGTGTGCTCTGAAGTGGTTGCTCCCTGATGGTCCTATAACCCAAAGCTGGTGAAGCAGTATGGTGCATTTGTGCTCTGGCCATCTGGTCCCACACATGGAATGGCTGCCAAACACGCTATTAATTGGCTAGCCCTCTTTAAGTGATTAAAATTATGTTGAAGTTGAGGCATAAAATAGGATCAGTACATGTGGTAGTTTGAATGAGATGTCCCCCATATTGTCGAGTATTTGGATATTTGGTCTCCAGTTGGTAGTGTTACTTGGTTAAGCTTAGGAGGTGTGGCCTTGCTGAAAGAACTATGTCACTGGAGACTGACTTAGAGGTTTCAACAGCAATGCAATATTCTCAATTTGACCTGTCTCTTTCTGCTTCACGCTTACAATTTAAGATGTGAGCTCTCAACTCATGTCTGCCTACTGCCATTCTTCCCTACCATGATGGCTGTCTTTTAAGAGTTTCCATTGCTGTGAAAAGACACCATGACCAAGGCATCCCTTATAAAGGATAACATTTTATTGGGGTTGGCCTACAGGTTCAGAGGTTCAGTCCATTATCATCATGGCTGGAAGCATGGCAGTGTCTAGGAAGACACGGTGCTGGAGGAGCTAAGAGGTCTGCATCTTCATCCAAAGAAAGCCAGGAGAAGACTAGCTTCCTGGCTGCTAGGAAGAAGGTCTCCAAGCCTACCCCTACAGTGACATACTTCCTCCAACAATGCCACACCTACTCCAACAAGGGTATACTTGCTAATAGTGCCACTCCCTGGGCCAAGCATATTCAAACCACCACAATGACCATCCTAATCCTTCCCAAACAGTATTTATCAAACATTTAAATATATAAGCATATGGGAGCCACTCTTATTCAAACCAGCACATTTTACTCCATAGGCTTATGGTTATAACATAACGGAAAATACATTTAGTCCAACTTCAAAAGGCCTCATAGTTTCTCAGTCTCAACACTGTCTAAAAGTCCAAAGCCCAATGTTTCTTCCTAACTGTAATCTCTGGTAAAATAAAAAAGCAAATTACATAATTCTAACATGCAATGACACAGACTATATATTATTATTCCAAAAGGGAAGAATGTGGGCATAATGAGGTAAATATTGAACCAAAGCAAGATTAAAACCCAGCAGGGTAGCAGGGTTGTTGTAGCAAACCTAGCACTCACTATGCAAAGGCAGGAGGATCTCTGAGTTTAAGCTAGCTTGGTCTACAGAGAAAGTTCTAGGATAGCCAAAGCTGCACAGAGAAACCCTGTCTCAAACAACAAACAAAGATATCAAATCTAGAAAGGCAAACTCCAAATCTTATAGCTCTATGTCTGATGTCAAAGAGATTAGATGGCTATTCCCTTCCAGCTTTGCTGACTGTAACACACTTTTCTCTCTTGGGTTGGCTCCACTCCTTGTCTGCAGTTCTCCTTGGCAGATACTCCATGGCTCTAAACAACATCTTGGCATGTCCAGTACAATCCAGTTTACACTGTGGCCTCTAAGGAGTTCTTGATCTCTAGGGGTCTTTGTGCAAGGGAGCTGCCTTGGTTGGCCCCCCTCAATCTGCGGGAGAAATCAGGGTTCCTGTTACAGGAGGGCAGGAGTTGGTGAGAAAAGAGTGGCAAACAGACACGGGCACAAGGGAGTGTGGTATCTGAATGTAATTTCTCAAAAGCAAGCACCAGTCTTATAATACAGAAGAAAAACAAGAAAGCTAGGAGAATACATTTGCCAAGGTACATCCATAATGGTTCTTTACACAAAACAAAGAAAATGCATACATAAAAAGCTAGAGGGAGGGCTGGTGAGATGGCTCAGCGGGTAAGAGCACCCGACTGCTCTTCCGAAGGTGATAAGTTCAAATCCCAGCATCCACATGGTGGCTCACAACCATCCGTAACAAGATCTGGCGCCCTCTTCTGGAATGTCTGAGGACAACTACAGTGTACTTACATATAATAAATAAAATAAATCTTTAAAAAAAAAAAAAAAAAAAAAAAGCTAGAGGGAGCCAGGCAGTGTTTACAACTGAGATAGGAACAGCCCTATCTAAGATCAGCTAAACACAGGAGCCAGGTGAATGGTCTGATGCAATGCTAGTCTATTGTTAAACCCACCACCAGGGGTCCCTTAGTAAATACCTGATTATGCTATTCCTCTGGGCCTAGTGAAAAATATGCCCCAGGAGAATTCTGTTCTACTAACCCTTTCATGAATAATACTTCAGTTCCTCCTAAAACCACAACTCATCTTCTTCCTAGGCCATTGTAAATTCCTGTGTATGGGAGTGACTTGGCTATTGTTCTAAGTATTTACTATGTAGACTAGCCCTGAGATTACTAGCTCTATTCAAGTAAATTGTAATGCCTGATTACTTTCACTGTCTCTACTAGAGGTAATTTTGAATGTTACTGAATAGGTAACATTCTTACTGAATTCCAAGCTCAGAATCGGATCAAGGACTGCCTAGGACATTGGAACACTGGTGGAGGCTAATCTAACTTAGCTATATGTCAAAATCAATCCTTAAAGGCACTTACAATAAAACAATACTGAAAGAAAGCACACAGATCCATACACCAGACTTAACTTGGGGACAGGTTTAGAGCATACATGCTATGGGAATGCCAAGGTTCCAGGAGACTAAGTTTCCGTGAATTTTTCACCTTGGGACTGCTTCCAAGTTTTTAGGCTTGTCACTCAAGTCACTACTGGAGTGGGTGTAGCACCACACATTGCCTGATCTCAACAGCTCTCCTTAACCACTGAGGAAGAGTCCACAACCCCTTTATTTGTATGTCTTTCATGACTCTAAAGCCTGAACTACATGGATAACACTGTTCAACCACCAGAGCTTGGGTGAAGCCTGGCACCCTTGAGTCACATTTGTAATAGCTTTGGGTTGTTTGTTTGTTTGTTTTTTAGGAACAAAAAGTTCCCTAGACCTGTCCATTTCACAAGTTGGAGGCCTAATTGGGTAGGGTATTACCCTAAGGATATACTTCCCTTAATTCCAAAGTAGATCAGGCCTCACCTTAATCTCAGGATCTCTTTCAGCACATGCTTTGGCTCCAACATTCAATTTCCTGGTACTCTTTCACTCTTCAAACTGTATATTTTGTGTTTCCATTTAAAATTTTTTAAAAATTTTATTTATGTGTATGATGTGTGTTTTGCTTGTATAAGTCTGTGTATTAGCACCCACCCACAGAGGCCAGAAGAGGGCACTGGATCCCCTGGAATAGGAGTTATAGATGGGGTGTGAGTCCTGGGAATCTCTGGGAGAGCTCCTAACCACTGTACCATCTCTCCAGCCCCTTTCTGCCATACTTGATCTTTTTTATTTAAGACCTATGCAAGCATGATCACTAACAACCATGCAATAAAGTCAATATTAAGCTGTTTTAAAACCTCCACTAAAGAAATTAGTCTCTGGAAAATCCTTAAGATGGGGCAAGAAGGGAGCCAGATTATTTGCCAAAATATCACAGGAATGCCTCTAGCCATGTTGGTGTTAAAGTCCTTGTTTCTCTCTGAAGCAGCTTTTGAGCTGGGCCTCCACAGCCCACAAGTCCCATAAATCTACTTCTATCTTCCAAGTTGCTACTGAGATTGCCCATTAAGCTCAATCAAATTGCCTGCTTATCTAGCCAAAGTCTCAAAGTCTTCCACATCCATCAACAAACAAACAAACAACACCTCCCAACAACAAAAAGCCCCATATGGTCAGGTCTGTCATGTAGGGCATGAACTTACATATTAGTTATTTTATATTGCTGTGATAAATACACTTCATGAAATTCACAGGCAAATGGATGGAACTAGAAAATATTATCCTGAGTGAAGTAATTCAGCTACAAAAGAACACACATGGTATATACTCACTGACAAGCGGATATTAGCCCAAAAGCTCAGAATACCCATGATTCACAGACTATATGAAGCTCAAGAAGAAGGAAGACCAAAGTATGGGTGCTTCAGTCCTCCTTAGAAGGGGGAACAAAATAATCATGGGAGATAGAGGGCGGGAGGGACCTGGGAGGAGGAAAGGAGGAGGAGGGAAAAAGAGGGGAGCAGGATTAGGTATGGGAGGAGACGGGGTGAAGTACAAAGGGTTGGGGGAAATTGAATGGAGGTGTTTAGCAGTAGGTGATGGGGAACTGGAATAGCCACTAGAAAGTCCCAGATGCCAGGGAAGCAAGAGGTTCTCAGGACCCGAAGGGGATGACAATAGCCAAAATACCCAACAAAGGGGAGATAGAACCTGTAGAGTCCATATCCAGTGGATAGGCACAGCCACCGGTTGAGGGATGGGGCCGCCGATCCGTCTCAAACATTTTAACCCAGAATTGTTCCTGTCTAAAGGAAAGGGGGGGGTGGCAAAGAGTAGAGCAGAGACTGAAGGAAAGGCCATCCAGAGACTGCCCCACCTAGGGGATCCATCCCATCTGCAGGCACCAAACTCAGACACTATTGCTGATGCCAAGAAACACTTGCTTACAGAAGCCTGGTATAGCTCTCCTCTGAGAGGCTCTGGCAGCTTGCGACCAATTCAGATGCAAATGCTCACACCCAACCATTGGGCTAAGCACAGGGACCCCAATAGAAGAGTTAGGAGAAGGACTGAAGGAGCTGGAAGGGTTTGCAACCCCACAAGAAGTGCCCATTTTCCATGGCCGTGACAGTGACAAGCGGCCACCCCTGGGGCTGGCACCTGGGGGCCTGTCCCTGGTTGACCGAAGTGCTGGGGGAGAACCAGGGCTTGAAGCTGGCAGGGCAGCTGACAGTGGTGAACGGCCTCTGGCAACCAGCCCACCTGGGACCGTGAAGTCAGAGGAGCATCAGAGGCAGAATATCAACAAATTTGAACGCAGACAAGCCCGCCCCTCAGATGCCTCTGCAGCTCGGGGTGGTGAGGAAGTCAGTGACCTACAACAGAAGCTGGAAGAAGTGCGGCAACCCCCGCCCCGGGTCCGACCAGTCCCCTCCCTGGTGCCTCGGCCCCCCCAAACGTCACTGGTCAAGTTTGTGGGCAACATCTATACCCTCAAGTGCAGGTTCTGTGAAGTGGAATTCCAGGGCCCACTCTCTATCCAGGAAGAGTGGGTACAGCATTTACAGCGGCACATCCTGGAGATGAACTTCTCCAAAGCAGACCCTCCGCCTGAGGAACCCCAAACCCCTCAGGCACAGACAGCAGCTGTAGAGGCACCCTAACATACAAGCATTCCAGACCCCCTTCTGTGCCACCCATCCCCTCCCATTTCTCCTCTGTCCTCTCCTTCTTTTCCATCTTTCTTTTCTGTTTCCAAAGGAGCAAGCCAAAACCTCAAACCGGCGCCTCTTGGAGGCCGGGCACACTACAACCTGGGCACTGGGAGCCAGCTAGCCACCCTTCCCCCAGCTTAAGGACTCTGGGGCCACAAGGGTATCCTTGAGCCTACCTGGTTGGTCTCGTAGGGACAGTAGCCAGGCCCCTTGGTGGTGGCCAATCTGATTGCAGGGGGGAACAGCACTTCCCTGTGTCTAGCAACCAGGCAGGGCTACATCTGCCATCCATGGCCATTTGCAAAGACCCCAAAGACCCCCTGTTCCCTCTTGCCCCATCAATATCTATTTTCACGCACAGGCAAACACACACGCACATGCACCTCGTGAGACCTGGGATCTGCCCTAGCCCCCACAGTTCCCAAGTCAAACGACCACATCATGCCACGGTGCTTGCTCAGGGGAATCCACGCTCCCTCTGCTATATCACTAGGGCTTGGGAGCTCCCACTGAGCCCACAATGCCACGGAAATTCTTGTTGGCTGCCCCCTCTCCCCCAAAAGGGTCCTTCCTAGCTTGGAAGAGCTCAAAGCTGACAGCTGCCTCCTGCCTTGTCAGAGCCACAGGGGCTCCAGGGCTGGGAGGGTAGAGTGAGGGTGGGACTCTCCTCCCCCACCCCTGCCGCNCCTTTTCACTGTTGCTTTCTATGTATAGCTCCCTAGATCTTTCACTTTTTTAAAAAATGCGTTTTGTGTAGAGAATAAGGAACGTGAATCTTTTTATTTTGCAATCCTGGGCCAGCTAGATACCGGGAGCTAATTGACCTTTTAACCTTTTCAGTGGCCACCTTTTGGTTATCAATGTACCTAGAAATATGTAAATTAGATTAAATTTCTCTTCTGGAAATACCCCAGGGCAAAAAAAAAAAAGAAGTGCCCATTTTTATTTCATATATATATATATATATCATACAATTTTATCTGAGATCAAGCTCTCTATGTAACTGGAACTGCTATGTAGACCAGACTGGCCTCCAATTCACTGTGATCTTCCTGCCTCTGCCTCCTGAGTGCTAGAATTAAAGACATGTACCTCCATACTCTGCTCTGCATGCAATGTTCCATAATGACTGCACAAAGAAAGCCTGTTCAGCACAACTTAGTGCAGTTGGTGGAAACTTTTAGAGACTGACTCTGGGCAGTTTATTTTGGACATATTCAAGTATAGTATACCTTTTGGGAAAAAAGATTTCCTGGTAACAATGATCTCAATCCCTTGTGTATAATAAAGCTTAAGGTGTGATGCAAAGCACATGTGACCTCTACCATGAAGGTGGGCGGGTCTATAGCTTAAGGTCGTATAGATAGCATAGAGGTCACCAGGCTATAAAATGCATATGATGCCAGGCAGTGGTGGCAGATGCCTTTAATCCCAGCACTTGGGAGGCAGAGGCAGGTGGATTTCTGAGTTCGAGGCCAGCCTGGTCTACAGAGTGAGTTCCAAGACAGCCACGGCTATACAGAGAAACCCGGTCTCAAAAAACAAAACAAAACAAAAAAAATGCATATGACATCTGCCCTAAGGATGGGTTCTCTTGACTGAAATACAATGCTCAAATAAAGGTCTAGGGAGGAAGAGTCTGGGATAAAGATAACAGTTCGGGGATTCATGTTCGAACTGGCTCTACAAATAGCATAGATTATCAGACTATTTACAACATGCACTCCCAGCCTTCTGGGTGGAAAATCAGTATAAATTCCCCATCCACTGAAGAGACAAGTTATGAGCTTAACATTCCTGGTTTCCCTAGTGTTTACCTGTGAGTTTGTGCCTTCTACTCCCACCGACAGTGTGCTTACACCAGTACCTCATCACTTGTCTTTTTGGTAACAGCCATCCTCACAAGGGTAGTGGGGTGATGTCCCCTAAGGTGAGGCTTTGATTGAACTTCCTGACAATGAAGCTGAAACTCTGTCATGTTCCACTTGAACCATGTCAGTGTCCCTCCTGCAGACACAGCTCACACTCATGTGCAGAGCTGCAATAAAAAGGCACCAACGTACATACCCAGTAATCAGGGATGTTGTGTTAAGGTATGACAGAGCCATATGGATAGGATAGGACTCAACTATCCTATCCGTATAACAAGATATAACAATTAGTACAGTGAATTTGTAGGTACTTTATCAAAGGATATCAAAGCTGGATCCTCTGGAAGAGCAGCCAGTGAGTGCTCTTAATCACTGAGCTATCTCTCAGCCCCACCTATGGTATATTTTGATACCAAAAAATTGAAGGAAAAGGGAGAAATATAATCTCATTTAAAACAGGAAACTTGCCGGGCATGGTGGCGTGTGCCTTTAATCCCAGCACGTGGGAGGCAGAGGCAGGCAGATTTCTGAGTTCGAGGTCAGCCTGGTCTACAGAGTGAGTTCCAGGACAGCCAGGGCTATACAGAGAAACCCTGTCTCAAAAAATCAAAAACAAAACAAAACAAAACAAAAACAGCAAAAACACCTTTACACAATATGGAGTAACTTAGAGGAAGGCACAACCTGATCTCAGGAAAGTGATTATGGACACTGGTAAGGGTCATTTCTGGCATCTGTGATCCAGAGACCCAGAGGATCAGATAGTGTGATTCAGCCTGAACCAGAGGCTAGGGGATGATGCAGCCCCCAAGTATGCATGAGCCGAAACTCCAAGATGTGGATGACAGGAGATTAGCTTCCTGGCTTGAGAACTAATAGGGTCTGCTCTCCTTCACCCCTTTGTCAGACTTGCAGTGGCTAGAGGATTCCAGGCCACAGAAGTGAGCAGATCTTTAATCAGTCCTGTTCAAATGCTAATCTCTCCTGAAAATGCCTTCACAAACACAACCAAAAATAATGTTTTACCAGCAGACAATATCTGGAAATTCCTTAGCATCTGGAAACATAAAATGAACCATCCCCATAGTCTATACACACCACCTGCCATGCAGTTGTAAATAATTTGTTATTATTCTAGGCTGAATTAAAATTTGTTATTTTGAATCACACATCCACATCCACAGCATGTTGCAAGAATACTGCTTGCTACATAAGCATGAGGACAAAAGTGGGGAGCATTTGTAATCGCAGGTGTCTTGGAAATCCTGAATCTAGCCTCTGACTATGATTATACTTTAAATCACCATGGCCCAATATACAAATGACACTGCATTTATACAGTTATTTGTAGGGAGCAGCAGTTGCTCCGGAACGGCAGTTGCTCAGGAATGGCAGTTGCTCTGGAATGGCAGTTGCTCAGGAATGGCAGTTGCTCAGGAATGGCAGTTGCTTAGCAACGGCAGTTGCTCAGGAAAACCCGGGCTCCCTCTTCAGGCCCTCCTCAAGCAATAGCCCCTCCCAAAGGGCAATATGCTAATGAGGTGTGGCTTGTGACACCAATGAATGGGCAATATGCTAATTGTGTGGCTTGGTGCACCAATCTGCAACCACTATGACACCCTCCCCCCTTCCCTGGGAGAGTATAAAAGCAGCAGCTCTGCTGCTGTTCTGGGTCCCGGGAATCTACCAGCAAGGCGCTCCTGAATAAAGCTGACTGAGAAGATCCCGGTGGTGGCGTGTCTTTCTTGCTGATCGACGGAGGCAGGGAGGCGCGCTGCAGTTATTGGTTGTTTCCTATACAATTAATATACAAAGAACTATTCACACTTTGGCTCCTGAGTCCATGAAGCTGTGTCCTCACTGCCTCAGTGGAACTTTCTGAAAGCATGGATAGTACTGAACCTTATACACACGGTGTTTTCCACACACACTAGATGGGCTTGCACCTTTTCCCTCAAAAGAGGCATTTGACACCCTCACAAGCATTAAGTGAAAACTGATATGATAACAAAGATGACTTGCCACACGGGCCCTTTTGGTCCCCTGTCTGGGTGGAATGAGTCTCTGGAGCAGATGAACGAGGAGTCAGAGAAAGTGGGGTGACAAACAGACTCGACACAAGGGAGTGTGGATCTGAATGTAATTTGTCAAATGGAGCATCAGGCTTTTTATATGGAAGAAAATAGGGACACACTGGCAAGGTACAAAGAGGTTACCGAATTTTTACACAAAACAGAGGAATGCAAACACAAAACAGAGGAATGCAAACTCGGAAGGACTGGCAGGAACCAACTGGGATAAAATTAAATGTTAACAGCTGGTATCAAAAACAACTCCAGCTAAGGTCAGCTTAAATTTAGAAGCCAGGGGCAAGGGCTTCATGATGCCATAGTCCACCTTCCCCCTAGGCCATTGTAAATACTTGTATATGGGTGTAACTCAGCTAGCTATAGTTCTAAGTATCTACTCTAGTTCCTCCTCAGGTCACAAACTTCCTTCTGCCTAGATAATGGTAAATTTCTGTGTATGGCCGTGACTTAGCTATCCATGCCCAAGGTCGGATCAAGGACTGCCTAGAGTCTAACTTAGCTATATGTCAAGAAATCAATCCTTAGGAGCACTTGTAATAAGGCAATATTAAGGGAAAGCACACAAATCTGTTTACCAACTAAAGCCAGGACATTGGAGCATTCTTTACACAGGATGCCACGGTTCCAGGAGACTAAGTTTCTGTGAACTTTTCGCCTCGGGACAGCGCCCAGGCTTTTCAGCCTGTCAGGCTGGTCACTACTGGAGTGGATGTAGCAATGGCTGCTAAGTATCTAATGGGAGGGTAACAAATGCAAACATGGATATTAAATGAGGGCATCCTTCAGGTTACAGGAAGAACAGTAAGATTTTATCCCATTACTTAGAAAACTACTTAAAACTACTTGTGAATCTTCTTGTATCTGGAATTTTCCATTTAATATTTTTGAACTATGACTGACTTAGGTACATGCTATGATGTAGAAGGGGCAGATGTCTGTATTTA
Organism: Mus minutoides; assembly: GCA_902729485.2. Lineage (NCBI taxonomy): Eukaryota > Metazoa > Chordata > Mammalia > Rodentia > Muridae > Mus > Mus minutoides. The sequence goes on along the minus strand of LR749671.1, from coordinate 2,179,053 downwards.
ATGTGTACTGATTATTTTTGAGCATACACCCCATGATATCACTACCACTAACAAGATGACAACACGTTCAGTGTCTCCCACAAATAGTTCTGTGTCACCCAAATTGACTTGGGTCACCTTGTCACGTGTACTTTTGTGCAACCACTATCACAACTACTGATTTTCCTGGCACCAGAGACTATTTGCGCTCTCCTCTACCTTGCCTGCAACTCTCACACTGTGGCTGGCTCTGTTCTAAATGGAATTTCATGGTACCGGTGTGACCTTTGGGCACTAGTGTTTTCATCAGTGTAAAATCCTGTTCTCAAAGGCCATCTCAGATGTTGTACAATAGTTACTCTCCTTTTGCTGTTTGGTTGTTTCCAGATTTGGGCAATTACAAAGCTGCTGCAAGTGTCATGTTCAAGTGTGGTTTCAGTCACAGCCCTCCTTACTCCTGGGCAATTGCTGGTTCATATGCTGAGAATTTGTGTTTAAATCTTTATTAGAGAAACTGCCAAGGCATGTTGCAGGTAGTTCTGCATTCATTCTGAATTCTCAATAGAATGAGAGGTCTGTCTCCATGGCCTCCTTAGTGTGTAGTAATGCCACGCCATCTGTTAAGTAGGACTCTGTATCTATAGGATTTTGACCTACCTCTTTCTAAGGCCTTTTAGACATTACATATTTATTCAAACAATTACAAACAATATTGGGGCTCTTGTCACTTAGTGCTGTTGCCAATACAGCACTAAACTCGAGGCTGGAAAGATGATTCAGCAGTAAATGTGCTTCCATCAAGCCTGACGACTGAGCTGACACTCTTGAATACACATGGTAGTAGAGAACAGACTCTTATAAATTTTCCTCTGACATTCATATATGTGTACCTACACACACAGCCAGAGAGAGAGAGAGAGAGAGAGAGAGAGAGAGAAAGAGAAACTGGTAAAATGATACAACAGATGAAAAGTACCAGTTGCTTGCTACCAAGTCTGATGACTTGAGTTTGATTCCTGGTACCCATATAGTGGAAGGAGAGATAAATTGTACTCTGACCTCCACATGCATATCATGGCATGCACCCTACCCCATAAACACTAAGTAAACTAAAATGTAATACTTTTTTTTTTTAATTAAAAAGAGGGCTGGCTTGTATGGTGGTACAGATCTTTAATCCTAACACTAACAGGCAGTGGATAGAGGATCTCTGTGAGGTCCAGGCCAGCTAGGGCTGTACAGTGAGACCTTATTTCAAAAACAAAAAATTAAACTGTGCTGGAGACATGGCTCATCAGTTAAGAGCACTTGTTGCAGAAGAACTGGGTTCAAGCCGGGTGTGGTGGCACAGGCCTTTAATCCCAGCACTCAGGAGGCAGAGGCAGGTGGAGTTCAAGGCCAGCCTGGTCTACAAAGTGAGTTCCAGGACAGCCAGGCCTATACAGAGAAACCCTGTCTCAAAAAACCAAACCAAACCAAAACAAACCAAAACAAACCAAAACAAACCAAAAGAACAAAAAGAACTGGGTTCAGTTCCAGATCCTACATGGCAATTCCAGTTCCAAGAGATCCGATGCACTGTCTTGTACCAAGCACACACATATAGTACACAGACACGTAATACACATGCAGGTAAAATATTCATACACATAAATAAATCTTTTGAAGAAAAAACAACAAAGCAAAACAAGATGTCTTCTATCATGTGCACATGGTAATACATGTATATGTGATATATTTATTTATCTGTATATATACTTGTGTATACACAATATATATAACATATATGTATGTATACAGAACATATACTATATAATATATATATACTATGCATGTATATGACATATATGGGTATGATGTATATATATTTTATGCATGCCATGGCATGTATTTGTGTTTGTTAAACTCTATGTATATGCATACTGTTTTATGCATATGTATACATATGCATGTGCACATGATATATTTATGTTGGTTTGTATGACATATGTGCATGTGTATATGTTGTATATGACATCAATTCATTTACATTACTTTGTGTATATTTATGTTTGTGCTTATGTATATGTAATAGTGCATGTTTTTATACATGTACATACATATATTAGACATGTATATAAGTGTATGGATATATGATAGGGTATATTTGTGCATTATGTATTTATGATGCATTTATACATTTGGCATGCATTTATATATATATGAATATGTGAATATATATATATGACTATAACTTTCATTTATTGGTGGGCATTTGTGTATTTGTATGTGTATGGTGTGTGTTCACGAATATCTTTGTTCGTATGTCATATATTATTCGTCTCTGTCTAAGTCATGGTGTAGATTCTCTGCATTAGTATCCTGTTCCCCCACATCTAGCTGGAGGGTGAATGCGGCCTCTTATGCAGGGCTTCCCGTCTCCAGTAGTGCGCGCGACCCCGTCGGCGTCCATGGGCGGCGGAAATCGTCTGACGGCGTGACGCACGCTCGGAAGGATGTTGCACCCCGCGGAGCCGCGCACGCAGGCAAGTCCAAGGTCTGCCGGGAGGAGCCCAGTATTATCGATAGCAGCGCCGGCGCCCGCGCTCCCGGGGGCTGCCGGGAGGAGCGCCGCGCCGTCGATGACCGCGCACGTTCACGGGACCGCGCGCGCAGTGCGGGCGGTCACCATCTTGGTTCCTACGGCAGCGCGGTGTAGGCGCGAGTCGGGGAGTCCCTCGCTCGGCGGCGGCGCGCTGTGGATAAATAAGCGGCGGGGACAGGCCGGCCTCCAGCGTCGCCGCGCTCGCGCCCGCGTGCAGGGCGGAGAGCACTGAGCCGCAGGCGGGGCGGCGCGGGACAGCGAGGCCGCGACCCTGCCGGGCCCCGCCCAGCCCGCCGGGCCCGCCCCCGGCCGCTCCGCTGCCTGCCGGGCCGCGCAGATGGGATAGGCGGCGAAGATGTTCAGCTTCGAAGGCGACTTCAAGACAAGGCCCAAAGTGTCTCTCGGTGGCGCGAGCAGGAAGGTGAGGCGGTGCGGCCCGAGGTGTTAACCGAACCCGGGCCTGACAGCACCCGGGCGGCGCTGCTCCGCTGTAGGCTGTGGAGCGAGCTCCGGCCGGGTGCGGCTGCGGTGCAGTCCTGGCAGGTTTTTGAGGAGGCTCCAGAGGAGCGCTGTCGAGCCGCGGACTGAGCGGCTGGGTCATTGATTGCGACCTCGCCGCGCCTGCCCAAGGGCCGCAGTTTTGACCTGGAAGCCCGTGCACTGGCAGTCTGCGGCTGGGGGCGTCACACAGTCCGCTCTCCAGCGGTGCGAGGCAGGTCCCTCCCGCCCCCGGTTCGACCTTTAAGACAGACTCTTTACAAGCAATAAACTTGACATAACCCGCTCCTCACAAGCTTGGAGTGAGTGCCTTGCCCTCAAGAACAGCCTAGGGAAGAGTCCCTCGTGCCTGTGAAGTGGGAAGGGGCAGGTAGAACAAGATCTTTGTAACCTGCATCGCGCTTTAGCCTGCCTGCCCCACGCGGAGCAATACCGAGTTTTGCCTGCCTGAGGCCTGAGGTTCCGGTCGCTTTTGGACCTTTGCTTGGTGAAGGTTTTGACACTGCTTGGCTTTCTGGGGCTGTCTGAAGGATGAAGGCAACCGGCAATGATGCTCTAGGCCGAGCCCGGAATCCAGACAGGATCCCTAGAGTTAAGTTAAAAGAATTTTTTTTCCTATTTGGCAAAAATTTAAAGCTTTATTTTAAACATTTCTACATACGAGTGTTGGCCTGCATGTATGTAATGTGCACCACACAGGCTTGTTTAGTTCCTGCAGAGGTCAGAAGAGGGCCTCGGATCTCCTGGAACTGGAGTTAAGGACTCTTGTGAGCTGACATGTGGGTAGTAGGAAGAAAACCCAGACCCTCAGAAAAGCAGTAAGTGACCTTAACTGCTTAGCCATCTCCCTAGCCCTTTAATGTAATTTTTTTTGTCGTTTTTTTCCCCATGTTATTGTATGTTTGAGAGCAGTGTTGCTGAGCCTTTGCTCCAGCTTCATTTTATAAAGGATTTTTATCTGGACACACATATGTAAATGGTCACTCCTGAAAAAGAATGTCCCATCCTATCCATTATTGTTCTTCACCAAGCAAACTGCTTTTCTGACCTGTTCCTACGGGTCAGTTTTAAAGTTGAGCTTCGTGCAAACGAGGTCAGATGAAGCTTGGTCAGCCTCTGTGCCTTGCTTCTTGAGCTAGGTGCTTTCTTTGATAGATTCTCCCATCCCACTGTGTCCCTGTTAGTCCAGGACATGAATAAAATTAATTAACCCATCCTAGTTTCATGGGTGCTTGGTGGATGTTGCTTACACTGTGTTCTGCTGGTGCACATTGCCCATTACCCTACAGCCAGCAGTCTGAGGGCACCATTGACTCAGATCCTGGCCAATAAGTGATATTAAGAGTCTTTGGAATTAATGGCCATTCTAGTATACTTCCCTTCATGTCTTAAATTATAATTTGAAATCTTCCCCTTCTTCAGCTTAATGAAAAATTGATCTTTTCCTTTTCTTTTTTTTTTTTAGTTTTTTGAGACAGGGTTTCTCTGTATAGCCCTGGCTGTCCTGGAACTCGCTTTGTAGTTCAGTTTGAGGCTGACCTCGAACTCAGAAATCCGCCTGCCTCTGCCTCCCGAGTGCTGGGATTAAAGGCGTGCGCCACCATGCCCGGCTCAAATCTTTTCCTTTTTCAAAGTTAAATGAATATTTTTATGTTTATTATCTTTAAGACCTATATGCTGGAAAAGTCCAAGACTTGATGAGTTTATTGGGGAGTTTGTTGAGGAGATAAGACTTAAACCTTGAAAAATTATGGTGTACTAATGACTGGTTTTTTGTTTGTTTCAATTGTTTGTTTTGTACTTCTCTCAGGCTAATATAGAAAGATTTGGTCAACAGAATTGGTTGACATGGTCTAGAAAGGTGGGAAGTAGTAGGATGGGTTTGAAGGGACAATGTGGAAAGTTTGAAGTAGGTGTGTGGTGAGTTCCAGTGCTTCAGTTCTACCATCTTGTACTGTATATTGTTTAAGACAGGACCTTATACTGTAATCCAACAGGCCTCCAATTCACTGTGTAGCCCACATTGGCCTCAGATTTATGTACAGTCCTTCTGCCTCTACCTTCCAAGTGCTGGAATCACAGACAGGAATGCAGCAACAGGCCCAGACTGAGTGCTTCTGAAATCAGGATACATCCTGATGGCACAGTTTATTTGGTAGCTTTGTGTGTGTATAGAAGACTATCTTAGCAGTCAGTTTGATTGCAAGTACAAAAATCCATTGAAACGAAGTGCAGAAAAGCAAATAAACAAAAAGCCTGTGAGAGGCATGATGAGATTTCATAAAATGTGCAAGTCAAAAACTGTCCAGTTTCCATGCTACCAGTACCAAGGTAGTTTTGCTCAGTTATTCTCTTTGAGTTGCATTCTTGACTTTGTCTCTGTATATAGGTCCTGTCCATTTATTTTATTCTAGCCAAGCAGTGCCCATATATGGTTTCCTGGTTGAGTGCCTTTAATCTCCAAGGCAATCTTCTGGACAGGAAATCTTGGCTGGATCATGGTTTTCACCTGTGAGCTGAGTCTCAACCTCTGAGGGGTGAGGAGAGGAAATTTTTCAGTACAGATTATTTCAGGTGTGTGCTTTAGCTAGGAAGAAGATGGGAACAGAATGTCAAGGTTCCTGTGGGGTTCAGACATGTGTGGAACCTGAGAAATCTGAGTAGACATGGAGGTATGAGGGATGTCAGTGAACCAGTGGCTTAGTTGCTGATTCAAGTTTGGGACAGGAAGTTTCCCAAGTATACCTTGGAGACCTAAGAAGACTGATGTCTGGGGAATGAGTTGATAGGAGGAAGAAGTGGGCCAGGAGTGTTGAATGCTGATTGCCTCCAGATAACACCCTAATTTAGACTTGAGACTGGAAGACAGGTGACTAGTGAGTGTGCCCCTTAGGGTAACAGGAGCTGTAGTCAAGACTGCAGTTAGGCAAGGAATGGAGGGGGCTGTACAGTGTGCCTCTCTTAAAAGACCAGAAGATTGAATGGATGGCAAGGAGAAAGAATTTGAAGTCTAAGGAAGGTTTGGGTGATAGGACAGCTTGATCAAGAGGACTAAGTACTCATACCTGCTGAACTACCTCTCTAGCTTCTGCCCTGAACTTTTTTTTCTTTTTTAAAGCATTCATATGTGTGAGAGAACTTAACCGTATTTGTCTTTCTATGTTTGTCTTATTTCATTTAACATGTCTTCCAGTTCTAACCATTTTTGTTATAGATAGGATTTAATTTTTTTTTTTTTTTTTTTTGGTTTTCCGAGACAGGGTTTCTCTTTATAGCCCTGGCTGTCCTGGAACTCACTCTGTAGACCAGGCTGGCCTCGAACTCAGAAATCCGCCTGCCTCTGCCTCCCCAGTGCTGGGATTAAAGACGTGCACCACCACTGCCTGGCTTATTGCAATATCCTTGAATTGGCTAGTTTTGTGTGTCAACTTGATACAAGCTGGCGTTATCACAAAGAAAGGATCCTCCCTTGAGGAAATCCCTCCATGAGATCCAGCTGTAAGACATTTTCTCAATTAGTGATCAAGGGTGGGAGGGCCCATTGTGAGTGGTGCCATGCCATGACTGGTAGTCTTGGGTTCTATAAGAAAGCACACTGAGCAAGCCAGGGGAAGTAAGCTAGTAAGTAACATCACTCCATGGTCTCTGCATCAGCTCCTGCTTCCTGACCTACTTGGAGTTCCTGTCCTGACTTCCTTTGGTGATGAACAGCAATGTGGAAGTGTAAGCTGAATAAACCCTTTCCTCCCCAACTTGCTTCTTGGTCATGCTTCTTGGTGCAGGAATAGAAACCCTGACTAAGACAATCTTAAATAAAATATTTCCATTTTAGAGGAAGGGTCAGTAAAGCAAGAGAAATAAACAACTCACAACTCTCAGGAAGTTTGTTTATTTTATGTATGAGTACACTATAGCTGTCTTTAGACACACCAGAAGAGTGCATTGGATCCCATTACAGATGGTTGTGAGCCACCATGTGGTTGCTGGGAGTTGATCTCAGGACCTCTGGAAGAACAGTCAGTGCTCTTTACCGCCTAGCCATTTTTCCAGCCCAAGGTCCCCATCTTAGTTAGGGTTTTACTGCTGTGAACAGACACCATGACCAATACAAAATACAAGTCTTGTAAAGGACAACATTTGATTGGGGCTGGCTTATATGTTCCGAGGTTCATTCTATTATCAAGGCGGGAGCATGGCAGCATCCAGGCAGACATGGTGTAGGCAGAGCTGAGAGTTCTATCTCTTCATCTGAAGGCTGCTAGCAGAATACTGACTTCCAGGCAGCTAGCATGAGGGGAAGCTCACACCCACAGTGACACACCTACTCCAACAAGTCAACACCCACTGATTGTGCCAGTCCCTGGGCCGAGCATATACAAATCATCACAGTCCCTTGCTCCTCAAGGTTATATAAACATTAAAGAGACTTTCCAATTTGTTGAGTGGCCTACATGTCCTGCAGAGAGCTCCAGAGATCCCACTTTTGTGAAGGTCCACGATGGATGAGGTTTTTGGTGATGCATCTGTCTTTGAGCTGTCCATATTTCTATAAGCAATCTAGTAAGCTATTTGGTTCATCTAGTTAAATGTTGGTAGAATTGTTTTTGTTTTGTTTTGTTTTGTTTTGTTGTGTTGGTCTCTTGTTGGTATCAGTCTTCAGTGAATAGACATTTGTTCAGCTTCTCCAGGAAAAGTCATACAACAGTGTGTGTGGTGTCTCTGTGTGTGTGTGAAGTTGGTGGTGGTTGTGTATACCACAGTGAATGTGTGGAAATCAGAAGATACCTACTTTAGTTTGAGGCAGTCTCTTTTGTTTCAGCTGCTTTGCTGTGTATTCCAGCCCCCTTGTTTAGTTTTTACATAATCCTCTTTGTCCACTATTTTTCCTTAAGATTTTTTTAAAAAATGTATCTTCCTGCATGTATGCATGTACTGCGTGTGTGCTTTGTGCCTGTGGAGGTTAGAAAGGGGCTTCAGATCCTATGGTGTTGGAGTTACTGATGGCCTTGATACATAAAGGTGCTGAAAACCAAACCTGGGCCTTCTCAGAGAACAAGTGCTCTTACTTGCTGAGTCATCTTTGCAGCCCTATTATCCTATCTTGAAAGGACTATTTTTGCATTTTTAATTTTAATTTATTATATGTATGTTTTGCCTGCCTGTATGTTTATGCATCACATGCTTAGAACCTGCAGAGCCAGAAGAGTGCATTGGATCTCCTGGCATTGGGGGATCCTCAGGGGATTTCCTTTGGAAGGTGCTGGTTTCTGTTTCCTTGTATATTGCATTAGATACCTATTACCCTCAATTGTCCCTGCAGGATGTTCTCTCCTATTGACTCTTCTGTGAAGCAGACAGAAAGAGTTCTGTAGAGGAAACAATCAAGGGTAATTGAACTAAGCCATGATGCTTGAGCTCTGATCTGTTCTCAGTCAAATGTGTGGCAGTGCTGTTCAGCCTTCTTGCTTCAAGTACTTCTGTACCTGTAGTACAGTAAAGAAAGGGAGATTTGACTCTGAATTTGTTTGTATGGTTTCCTTATGATGTAGCTTTAATCTTAACTATATTCTTTACTTTTTTTTTTTTTTTTTTAAATTTTATGTGCATTGGTGTTTCATGTGCCTGTGAGAGTGTCTGGAGTTACAGTGTTAGCTGTGATGTGGGTGCTGTAGGTACTGGAAATTAAACCCAGGTCTACTGGAAGGGCAACTGGTGCTCTTAACTGCTGAGCCATCTCTCTAGTCCTAAATTAATTTGTTTAGTCATGCTAGTAAGCTCTAGTGCTCTGGTAAATAGCTTGGTGCCTATGTCACCTGTGTGTTCTGGAACTGTTACTATAAAGGATGAAACTATCAAAAGTACCCTGAGAACTGTGGCTTAGTTGTGTACCATTTGTTTGTTTGTTTTTGAGAAAAGTCTCACTATGTATCCCGACTGATCTGGAACTCCATACATATCAGGCCCACCTCTGTCTCACAAGTGCTGGACCTAAAGACATGAATTGCCATGACATGAAGTCATAATATTTACATTTTATTTTGTGTGACTGGATGTTTTGCCTGTGTATGTCTGCTTACCATGTGTATGTCTGGTGCTAACAAGAGAATGTCAGATCCTCTGAAACTGGAGATGTATTATTGTGAGTTAACTGGGTGGGTGCTGAGAACTGACCCAGATTCCCCTTGAAGAGTAGCCAGTGCTCTTAACCACTGAGCCTTTTCTCTAGTCCCTGAAACTATAATTGTTAATGAGGATTATTGATACTATCATGAACCTTCCTTGTTTTAAACATATTTCCAGGGCTAAGAAGATAGCTCAGGTAGGGGTCAGTGAAGTGCCTACTATACAAGTATGAAAACATTAGCTTGGATCCCTAGAGTACATGTATAAATTGGGTACGGTAGTGGGCATATGTGCAGAGAACATGGAACTGTAAAGTGCTCAGCAGTTGGGGTGTCAACACAAGATTTGCCTTCTGAATTGAATATGTTGCATTTATTCACACAAACACTCCTTAATAATATCGTGCTAATATAAAAGTTAAACAGGCAGAAATGCTCTACAAGGTCCCCCTGGAGAATCTGCTTCAGAAACTTGTAAGCTCATCCAACTTCCTCTATAAAGTCCTTTAGTTGTAGAGACCTGGGAAGGTGGCACTAGTGGAGGTCCCAGGAGGTCTTTGCAAGTATAAACCAACAATTAGCTGTGTCGGGCAGGCCTGTGTGGACCCAGAAGCTCAGTGGTCACTGAGGCCGGACTGCTCACAAAGTCTCAAGTCCTCTTGCTGATGGGTATCAATACACATGCTAGCAAAGCTGTGTCTCAGGAGTATGGCTAGAGACCATTACCAAGTCATACAAAAAGGCATTTAAGTTATTATGTTCCTTACAGTATGCATGTAACTAACTGTCTTAGGGTTTTACTGCTCTGAAGAGACACCATGACCAAGGAAACTTTTGTAAGGACATTTAAATGGGGCTGGCTTACAGGTTCAGAGCAATCCATTATCATCTAGGCAGGATCATGGCAATGTCCAGGGAGGCATGGTGCCGAAGGCGCTGAAAGTTCTACATCTTCATCTGAAGGACTTCTAGGAGAAAACTGGCACCCAATTGGTTAGGAGGAGGGTCTTAAAGCCCAGGCCCACAGTGACACACTTCCTCCAAAAGGGCCATACCTCCAAATAGTGCTACTCCCTGGGCCAAGCATATTCAAACTACCACACTAACCCTAATAATGCTAAGAGAAAGGACAGGTGAATCCACAGGACTAGTTGACTTAGCCTGACCATCAAAGTAGGAAGCTCTGTGTTCGGTGAGAGCCTGTCTCAGAAAAAAAAAGTAGGTACCCAAAATTGACCTGGCCCCCCATATGTGCATGCACAGGAGAGCACACTTGCATGCATTCTCAAGAATATATACTATACACATTTTTAGTGTTTGTTAATGGTCTTCAAAGTATGAGGTTGTGCATATTGTGGTATGCATGTGAAATAAAGAGGACATCTTGGAAGTGGTTCTGTTGGAAATAAAGCTAATAAATTCAAGAGAGTAGTGAAAGTATGATAGTGCATGACAGTACTTGAGAGATAGAGGCAAGAGTATCTTTGAATTTAAAATCATAAATAATTACCAGATGGTGGTGGCGGCATGCACTTTTAATCCCAGCCCTTGGGAGGCAGAGGGAGGTGGATGAGTTGAGGTCAGTCTTGCGTACAGAGTTACATAGAGAACCCTTGACTCAAAAAAAAAGTGCAATAAAAGATTTAAAAGCAAGAAAATGACTAGTTTACATGGGCAATAATTCAAACAATGGAAAATAAAAGAAACAAAATTGTCCACTTTTCTTTTCACTCTGTCCTTTCCTTCCCTCCCAGATTTTATTTCTCTTTTTCAGACTCGGCTTCTGGACTTTCCACAGCCTCCCGTGGCTGTCCTCTGTGTGTATCATGTAGGTGTCTACATTCCTCTCTTTGTCTAACGCTCCTTAACCCCAGTACCTGGTCTTTTTCCCTTAATAATCCATCTGGGAGAAGGGTAAGGCTGGCAGATCCACTGCATTGTTGAGTGACTCTGGGACTGACTTCAATACTGTGTTCTCACTGCTGATAGTTTAAATGGCTGTTAAAGTTGCTTTCAAGATTGATTGGTTTAGGTTCTTTTGTTTTTTGAGACAGGTCTCACTGAGCTGAGAAGTCCTGGCTAGTCTGAAACTTGATTGTCTCTATACCCAGATTGTTTTAGCCACCCTCCTATCAACTGCTTTCCAAATGGTGATATTAGAGATGTGCACTACCATACCGCGCAGTATTTTCTCCCTCTCTAATTTAAATAACACTTAAAGGAATATTCTTATGACTATCATTACCATCTATAGATTAAATTCCTGAAAATGAAACTTCTTTTTTTTTTTTTTCGAGACAGGGTTTCTCTGTGTAGCTCCGGCTGTCCTGGAACTCACTTTGTAGACCAGGCTCGCCTTGAACTCAGAAATTCCTCTGCCTCCCAAGTGCTGGGATTAAAGGCGTGCACCACCGCGCCCGGCTCTATGGATTTGGTTTTTATACTAAGGAAAGTGGCAACTTTCTTTTCCCAGTTGGCTAGAGTCTACCTCACAATCTTATTCAATTGTCTGAGTAATCTGAAAGAATTGGTGCATAGGAAATGGAGGAAGTAGGGAAGGAATCAAATTCCTAGAATGGAGCACTGGTCCTTAGAGTAAACGGTTTTACTGGATGGGGAAGATTCAAATATTTCCAAGTCTTACAAGGTAGAGGAGACAAAAAGATCTTAATTCCTTGTCCTACATGCAAGTTTTATAGTATTAGAAAAGACTCATTTTCGATATTTCTTCCATATATCGAAATAAGAAATAAGCCGGGTGTGGTGGCACACGCCTTTAATCCTAGCACTCGGGAGTCAGAGGCAGGCGGATTTTTGAGTTCGAGGCCAGCCTGGTCTACAAAGTGAGTTCCAGGACAGCCAGGGCTATACAGAGAAACCCTGTTTCAACCCCACCCCCCCCCCCCCAAAAAAAAGAAAAACTAGAAAAGAAATAAGAAATCCTTATTTATAATTTTTTCACTTTTTTTCTTAACTGGAATTGAACTTGTTGTGCTTAGAAGATATATTTTCTTTGAGGTACATATACTTTTGCTGATTTTTCTCTTTGGTTGTTGCTTTTGATATTATTACTGAATGCTATAACAGGTCATTTTTGTGCTGTTTCAAATATTTGTTCCCACTTTGTGATTTGTCTTGAATCTTGGCTATGATGGTTTGCTTTGTAAAAAATTTGAATTTTGTGATCAAATTTACACGTCTAAGCTAAGCTTTGCAGCTGTTTTAGAGAATGTCATTCTTGATGTCGAGATTTAATTAAATTATATTTATTTATTTTGAGATTTTAACAAAAAACTCAGTAAGTGTGGTTCAGTGATACAGCTACAGGATGGAGCTGCAAAACTCATGTTACTTTGCAGATTCTGATCCAAATTCCTGTCTGCCTTGTAGGCTTGTTCATTTTCAGCCTCATGGTAAAACTGCACTTTTACTAGTATGAGTCACATTGGAAATTAAAGTCATGTCTGTGCTTTTTATTCCTGTTAACTACTGAACCTGATTCCAGTTAGATACTGAAGGAAAATAGTCCTTTTAAAATTTGAAGGTGAAAATGGTTATATAAACAAAGGTATTGATAATGAGTAGGATAGTTGGTGTATCTCTATCACATTTCTGACTCTTTGGAAACATCTTTTAGTCTTTTATAAACTTGATATTTACAAAGGAAAAACACAAGTCAACAAGTAGATTGAGCTTTTTGAGTTATTTTGTTTGTTTGCTTTTTTAATGCAGTGACTGAGAGGATGAACTTGTCCTATTATGTACCCCAATTCCAGGGAGAACCACCGATCTCTTGGATCCTGTTGATCTGTAAAGTTATGGCTGTAAAATTACTAATTGGGTAGCCTGCTGCCAAAGTTAGGTTTGGAAGGGATGACTTGTGACAAAGCAAGTAAGATAGCAGACACGATCTTTTTCTCCCTGATGACACAGTTGCCTATACAGACAGACAGACAGACAGACAGACAGACAGACAGATAGATAGATAGATAGATAGATAGATAGATAGAGAACCAGATTGTGGAGCCACTTCTCCAGGGCAGACAGTTGATCTGTTCTCTTGGAAGGAATATCCTGTTATAGACTGGACTGGTAGCTCCTTTACTGAATAACCAAGACTGTGAAGCCATTTCTAAATCCCTAAACTAGAGGAAACCCTTTGCTGTCTCTTGACATGACTAAAGCATTGTGTGACAGAAAAGGTAATGGTAATTTTTTGGCTAAACAAAAGGATATGTGGTCTTTTGTGCTCTAGTGCTGGAAACTATCCAAAACAAGTCTGCCTCCTTCTGTAGGCAGCATTCCTGATCTCTGTGTAGGATCATTTAACAGTGTCAGTGCATGGAGTATCCACTTTGGTTAAAGCAGATGACAACTCAAGGCTTGTGAAGGCAGGCGCACCTGCTTCTCTTCACACTGGAAGCTGCCAGAGCCCTTCTTTGTTCAGGAGGATGCCAGGTTTCAGGACTGTAGGGGTTTGTCTGGTTTTGTTTTAGTTTTATTTCTAATCATTCTATCTCCCAAGTGTGGTGTTACAGTTTGGGAGCTGGGGTGGGGTGTGACAGCTCAATTGAAAAAGTGCTTCCCATATAAAAATGAGGGCCTGAGTTTGATCCTCAGTCACGATAGCAATGAATGAGCTTGTAATCCCAGTAAGTGAGGTGAAGATTGACTGATCCCTGGGACTTGGTGGCCAGCCAGCCTAGCCAAATCAGGGAGCTGCTGGGAGACCTTTAATCTACAGAGGCAGGTAGATTGCTGTGAATTCAGTGTGATCTTGGTCTGTCTCAAAACAAGCAACCAACCCCACAGACAACAACAAAAAACCCAAGGTGGACAACTCCTATAGAATGACAACTCATATAACACTTATTGATATTTAATTAATTAAAAATGATTTACCTGGCTGGGCGTGGTGGTGCACGCCTGTAATCCCAGCACTGGGGAGGCAGAGGCAGGTGGATTTCTGAGTTCGAGGCCAGCCTGGTCTACAAAGTGAGTTCCAGGACAGCCAGGGCTATCCAGAGAAACCCTGTCTCGAAAAACCAAAAAAACAAAACAAACAAACAACAAAAAAAGATTTACCGGGTGTGGTACTGTTTATTTTTTATCCCAGCACCCAGGGGGCAGAAGCATGTGGATCTCTGAGTTTAGGCCAGCTAGGCCTACATAGAAGGAAATCCTGTCTAAAAAAAATTTTGCATTTCCCTGATGATTAAGGATGTTGAACATTTTTTCAGGTGCTTCTCAGCCCTTCCGTATTCCTCAGTTGACAGTTCTTTGTTTAGTTCTGTACCCCAATGGGGTTATTTGAATTTCTGGAGTTCAGCTGCTTGAGCTCTTAGTATATATTGGATATTAGTCCCCTATCAGATTTAGGATTGGTAAAGATCCTTTCCCAATCTGTTGGTGGACTTTTTGTCTTATTGACAGTATCTTTTGCCTTGCAATTTTATGAGGTCCCATTTGTCAATTCTTGATCTTATAGCATAAGCTATTGCTGTTCTGTTTAGGAATTTTTCTCCTGTGTCCATATCTACAAGGCTTTCCTCCACTTCCTCTATAAATTTCAGTGTCTCTGGTTTTCTGTGGAGTTCTTTGATCCACTTAGACTTGAGCTTTGTACAAGGAGATAAGAATGGATCAATTCAGCCGAGCGTGGTGGTGCACGCCTTTAATCCCAGTACTCGGGAGGCAGAGGCAGGCAGATTTCTGAGTTCGAGGCCAGCCTGGTCTACAGAGTGAGTTCCAGGACAGCCAGGGCTATGCAGAGAAACCCGTCTCGAAAAACAAATAAGCAAACAAAAAAACCAAAAAGAATGGATCAATTCACATTCTTCTACAGATAACCACCAGTTGTGCCAGCACCATTTGTTGAAGCCAGTGCCTGACAATTACAGAAGTGGATGCTCACAGTCTTTTATAGGATGGAACACAGGGCCCCCAATGGAGGAGCTAGAGAAGTACCCAAGGAGCTGAAGGGGTCTGCAACCCTATAGGTGGAACAACAATATGAACTAACCAGTACCCCCAGAGCGTGTGTCTCTAGCTGCATATGTAGCAGAGGATGGCCTACTTGGCTGTCATTGGGAAGAGAGGCCCCTTGGTCTTCCAAACTTTATATGCCCCAGACAAGGGAACACCAGGGCCAAGAAGTGGGAGTGGGTGGGTAGGGGAGCAGGGCAGGGGAAGGGTATAGGGTACTTTTGGGATAGCATTTGAAATGTAAATAAAGAAAATAATAAAAAAAAAAAAAGAAAAAGAAAAGAAAAAAGAATTTCACTAAATTAGAAAACCTCTAAAAAAAAACAAAATTAATAATTCATTTTGGTAGTACTGGAATTTGAACTGGGGTCTTAATACATGTTATAATGGCAGTAAGATATATATTTCCAGCTGGCCCCACCCAACTTATTTTTTATTTTTATTTTTATTTTTATTTTTTTTTTTTAAATTTTTTTAAGATTTATTTTATTTATTAATGTAAGTACACTGTAGCTGTCTTCAGACACTCCAGAAGAGGGCACCAGATCTTGTTACGGATGGTTGTGAGCCACCATGTGGATGCTGGGATTTGAACTTATCACCTTCGGAAGAGCAGTCGGGTGCTCTTACCAGCTGAGCCATCTCACCAGCCCCTATTTTTATTTTTTTAAGGATGAATTCTCACTAAGTTACCCAGGCTTGCCTTGAATTTGCCCTCATGAGTAGCTCAGATTATGGGCCTTTGTCTGGTTTAAAATGTAATTTTAAAAGTAATGTATTTTGTTTGATGTGTTTATTACAAGTGTACATATTTCACCATAGAGATATAAGGCCTTTTCAGATAAATGCATGTACTTTGTCTTGGTAAGACTACCAGAATAGTCACATTGTGTCTTCTGGGTTGTTCTAAGCTGGAGTTGATGGCCTGCTGTGTGTATTGAGTAGTTGTAGTGAAGGCTGTATTCCCCTCCCCCTTTATTGGTTATTTTTATAAGTATGGAGCCATGGTAATAGACCTGGTTCTATGAATTAAAATATAATGACTATCATTATTGTATAATGTCACTTGAAGCATGAGAGAATG
This sequence comes from Mus minutoides, assembly GCA_902729485.2. NCBI lineage: Eukaryota > Metazoa > Chordata > Mammalia > Rodentia > Muridae > Mus > Mus minutoides. Next base: position 2,162,801 of record LR749671.1, on the reverse strand, counting down.
TTGGAAACTAAAGCTGGTAGACATGATTAATACATACATTCAAGACAGGAATTGTTGCGGATGAGTGTTGGTAGGAAAACCAAGTGCTGTGAGGGATGTTGAGTGTGATTTGAGAGCAGATAAAGTCCACTAGTCAAAAGCTTGTGGCTTTAATGCTGACTGGTTGTATAGAAAAGTGGAAAAGCCATATTCAGATTAGGGAGCTCAGTTTGAAAAAGAACAGTTTTTAATAGTTATACTATTTTTCTAGCTTTTCTTTGTCTAAAGAGTTTAAAATGTCAATTTCAAAACAACTTTTAGTAAAAATTGGGGAATCCTTTACTTTAGTAAGTTTAAAGCAAATTGTATGGCCTTTGGGCATGTGGTAGATAAAGGCTTCTATTTGAAGTTTTCTGTGATGAAACTATAGTTTCCTTTAGCTTTACATATTGAAGGAGAAATTTAGTTCTATATAATGTGCTTGTATGTCATCATATATGCTGACTTTACAGTGCTTATTTGCATATGTGATTCTTCATATGCCAGCAAAAACAGGGAGTGTTAACTTTAAGTAAATTTTTGGGAATCCTTTTTGGACCAACACATTCTGTAATCTTTGATGTTTTCAGGCTTAAAATTATCCCAATCTTGTCTATCTTTGAATCTAGGAAGAAAAAGCTTCTCTTTTACATCGCACTCAGGAAGAAAGACGCAAGAGAGAGGTAAGGGTTTTGATTACTCTAAATTACTCTTTATAGACACATTTTCTGTAGTTTTTTTTAAAGCTTTGTTTTACATGTACATGTATGTATGTTATGTATGTTTACCTTTTGCAACAGTTTTGGATGGGTTCAATTTTTCATTCTTGAACCACTGTAGGAAAAGATAGACTTGAGGCTGAGTTCTGGGTAGAGAAAGGATTTTGGTTCTCTTTTTTGCTTATAAGGTTTCTAGAAGGTCTAGAAAGGCTTAATGTACATTGCTCATATTTCTCCATATAAGGAGAAAACTCAACTTTAAGATACTTGCCTTAGCGCCGGGTGTGGTGGCACACGCCTTTAATCCCAGCACTTGGGAGGCAGAGGCAGGCAGATTTCTGAGTTCGAGGCCAGCCTGGTCTACAAAGTGAGCTCCAGGACAGCCAAGGCTATGCAGAGAAACCCTGTCTCGAAAAACCAAAAAACCAAAAAAAAAAAAAAAAGATACTTGCCTTAGCTATTCATGAAAAAGATAAAAAGAGCAAGTGACATTCTTTTTCTTGTTTTTTTTTGTTTTGTTTTTTTTTGTTTTTTAAGATTTATTTTATTAGCCGGGTGTGGTGGCGCATGCCTTTAATCCCAGCACTTGGGAGGTATAGGCAGGCGGATTTCTGAGTTCGAGGCCAGCCTGGTCTACAAAGTGAGTTCCAGGACAGCCAGGGCTATACAGAGAAACCCTGTCTCGAAAAACCAAAAAAAAAAAAAAAAAAAAAGATTTATTTTATTTATTATATGTAAGTACACTGTAGCTGTCTTCAGACACTCCAGAAGAGGGCGCCAGATCTCATTACGGATGGTTGTGAGCCACCATGTGGATGCTGGGATTTGAACTTATCACCTTCGGAAGAGCAGTCGGGTGCTCTTACCCGCTGAGCCATCTCACCAGCCCCTGTTTCTTTGTTTTTTAATTCCTGTTTTTAAGTCCTTCTTGCTAGCCTAGTTGTAGAGCCTAGGCTGCTTTCAAACTCCATTGCTTTTCTAGATAAGAGTTTTAGGTCCCGCATTTTACTCGTCACTCACTTTATTTATTTATTCATTTATTTATTTTTGAATCAGGGTCTCTCTCTGTAGTCTTGGCATGAGTCTTTGTAGCCCTGACTGACCCTAATCCCTAGATCTGCCTGCTTCCACCACTGCCCTGGGCCTTGTTATTTCAACAGCTCATTCCTGCATTTAGTAGATGTCTGATAACGGGTGGTTTGTTAGGTACTGTAGTGTTTGCTGGAGATACTTACTCCTTGGACTCCTTACTCCCAAATGACAAAGACAGATAATTCTGTGGTAGTCACGTAACACCAAGGACTAAGATGATATTGAGGGCTGTTAAGACTGTAGAGTCATGAGTCTTGGCTACTCACTGAGGCTGAGATTGATGGGCACTGAGAAAATGGCATATGGGTATGATACTGAAGGCCTAGAGGTTGCTGCTGTGCTGGCTGAAGGAGGAACATTTCTAGTTGCAGAAACAAATTTCCAGTCTCATTACTGTTGACATTTTTGGCTAGGATATTTATCTGTGAGGTCTGTCCTCACAACATTTCTTACTTCCAGTTAGGACAGATCACCAACCAGTTTCACAGGATAAGTGGCTCTCAGTTGATACCAGGAAAGGTGTTTACTTGTTGGTGTTTCCCACTGGTTGAGGAAGTTCTGTAGTGTGTCTCACACTCTCCTTCCTATGTTCTTTTCCCTGTGTTTTTTCTGTGATGGGATTGTAAAATGGTGATAGCTGTCTTAGAAAACATTGTCATAGAAATGTTAATTTTACTCCTAGGTTTGTACTCAAGATATGCAAGCCTATTATCTTTCAAAACAGGTGGACTTAGTGTTTATAGCAGGACTGTTCATAATAACCCACTGTGGAAACAGAGCAATTGCCTACCAACTGATGAACAGATAAACAGAATATGAGAAATGTATATAATGAAATGTTATTTGGCTATAAAAAGGAATGTGCTGGCACATGTTACAGAATATATGAATATTGAAAACACCATGCCAAATGAAAAATATCAGAGAGAAGACTATAGATTGAGTGATTCCATTGTATGAGGTGCACAGGCTAAGAAAATCTATTGAGAAATATATGAATAATGGCTTGGAGGTCTGGGCAAGGAATGAGGAATGACAAGGTAATGTCTAAAATAGGTAAGGGAATAATGAAATGCCCTGAAATAAAATACAATGCCAAATGGTGGTGGTGCACACCTTTAATCCCAGCACTCAGGAGACATTGGCAGGCAGATCTCTAAGTTTAAGGTTAGCCTTGTCAACTGAGTTTTGGAATAGCCAGGGCTACATGGAGAAACCCTGTTTCAAAAAACAAAGCAAAACAAACAAAGATGGCTGGTAATAGCTACATAATTCTTAGTGCATTAGAAATATATTCAATGATGGATGGGATTAGAGAAATGGCTCAGTGTTCACAATTCCCAGTACCCATGTTGGGCAATTTATAACCACTTGTAACCACAGCCCCAAGGGATCCAGTGCTTCTGGCCTCTGAGAATACCTGTACTGACTGAAATGCACATACCCACACATAGGCACAGACATATAATATTAAAAAATAAAAATGCTGGGCATAGTGGCTCATGCCATTAATTGCAGCACTTGGGAGGCAAAAAGATAGGAGAACCTTTTTTTTTTTTTCTTTTTAAAGATTTCATTCATTTTATATATATGACAAGTACATTGTAGCTATCCTCAGACACAACAGAAGAAGCCTCAGATCTCATTATGGATGGTTGTGAGCCACCATCTGGTTGCTGGGAATTGAACTCAGCTCCTCTGGAAGAGCAGTCAGGGCTTTTAACTGTTGAACCATCTCTCTAGCCCCAAGACACAAGAATCTTTGTGAGTTCAAGGACAGCCAGGACCTATGTACAAACAAACAAAAATAATAATAAAAATGAATCATTAAAATATATTTTCGGAGAGTGGTATACTTAAAATAATGAATTTTATAGTTTATGGATCATATAACTAATTACCAAAAAAACCTTAACTAAATGTCATTTTTTTACTGATTCTAACCAATTGCTTCTTCTTTCCTTCCCCCACTATTCAGGAAGAAAGACGAAGATTGAAAAATGCCATAATAATCCAATCTTTTATCCGAGGCTATAGAGACAGGAAACAACAAGTAAGTTTGTTCTTAAAACTGAGGAGTGGGCAGGAGAGATGGTTCATCAGGTAGCACTTGGTTGGTGGCTAACCTTGACAGCCTGAGTTCAATCTCCATGACTCACATGTTAGAAGGAGACAACCAACTCCTCCAGCCTTCACATTAACATGACATAATACAAAAATACCTACACACATGTAGAAACTAAACAAAATTAAGAAAAATGAATTGGATGTGGTGGTACACTCCTCTAGTCCTAGCATTGGGGAGGCAGACACAGAGATGGCCAGATCTTTGTGAGTTCAAGGCTAACCTGGTATATATAGTGACTTCCAGGAAAGCTAAAGGCTATCCTTTCTCAAACAACAAAACAAACAAGGAGGAGGAGGAAAAGGAAAGAAAAATAAACCAAGATTTATTTCAAGGAAAAAAAAAAAAAACCAACGGAATTAGAAGGCCACATAAGAACTTATTTTAAATATTGTATTATTTTGTATAAATAGTATTTGTCTTGTATGAGTTTTTGCCTTTTTTTTTTTTTGGTTTTTGGTTTTTTGAGACAGGGTTTCTCTGTGTAGCCCTGGCTGTCCTGGAACTCACTTTGTAGACCAGGCTGGCCTCGAACTCAGAAATCCGCCTGCCTCTGCCTCCCAAGTGCTGGGATTAAAGGCATGTGCCACCACGTCCGGCTTTGCCTTTTTTTATATATAAAATTTAGTGTTAATAGTATTTTCTAAATAAATAACTGTATTTGTTTTTTTTTTTTAACTTTTTTTTTTGTTTTGTTTTTTGTTTTTTGTTTTTTGAGACAGGGTTTCTTTGTATAACCCTGGCTGTCCTGGAACTCACTCTGTAGACCAGGCTGGCCTCGAACTCAGAAATCCGCCTGCCTCTGCCTCCCGAGTGCTGGGATTAAAGGCGTGCGCCACCATACCTGGCTTTTTTAAAACTATGAGTAGCTGAGTTAGGAAATTTTAAGTAGACATCTGGCGATTATAAAAAAGAAAGGAGGAATGGTTTTGTTGGTAGACATTTTGGATCTTCGAAGCATCCTAAGTTAGGAGTTTTTGTTACTAGCTTGTTTTTAATCTTTAATATTCCAGGAACCACTTCTTAGTTGTTGGTCATCATACCTATAAAACATTCAGTGCATATTTCTATCATGAGAACTATAGAGTAGAACTATGTTGACACATGACTTCCTGTACTTCCAGTACTTCATCCAAAGAAGTGCATTTGACCAATGCACTGACTCGGCTCAGCCTGGTGGTACCTTCTGCCTTGCTGATGGTCCCAACCTTACCCTCTTGGTAAGGCAGCTTCTGTTCTTTTACAAGCAGAGTGAAGACTCCAAACGTTTGGTGAGTATAGATACATTTTTTTTTTTTTTTACTTAGCTTTGTTTACCTATTTTCTCTCTCCTATTTGTGGGGTAGAAATGGTGTGTTGATGTTTTACTTTTAAAAGTCCATATATATTTTTAATTGATTTCTTTATTATGGAGCTTTTAAATGCTAATAAGGGTATGCCAACATTCTTTTAGTGTGGCCTACTTTCTTCTGTACATCAGCCTCTGTCTTTGTCCAGCTGCTGTGAGGTACACCCTCAATATTGATTGTGTGCATATATAGTAATACTTAACTATCTGTTTTTAAATATAGCATCTCTTTAAACACATTGTAACCCATTTTTCTAAAATATCTTAGGCTTTTGTTACTGCTAATGAGAGATAGAGAACATTGTATCAGTGAGTTGTGTTTTTATAGTTAGGTGTGATGGTTCTTATCTGTAGTCCCAGCACTTAAGCAATGGGAACAGGAGAATCAGGAGTTCAGTGCTAGCCAGGACCACATTAGACATCTCAAAACAAAACAAGAATAATAAAACAAAACAAAAAAACCTTATATTCCATTTGCCCTAGGAAATACTATGATATTTGCATATAATTGTTAGGTTAGACATTTTTATTTATCTATAATTGAAATTTTCAAGTTGCATTAAAAATTATAAAAGGGGATATATAATGAAAACTGCTAGGCAGAGCCCCCACATGGAGCAAGTCCAAGGCAAAAGGCTGCTTTACTAGAATTTGGCTATAGACCTAGCTCTGCAGCCCGAACTTGAGCTAGGCTGGGGCATGAAAGAACTTTCTATAACTGAAGCTTACACAGAAAAGTACAACGGGGGCTGGAGAGATGGCTCAGTGGTTGAGAGTATTGAATGTTCTTCCAGAGAACCATAATTCGATTCCCAGCAGCCATGTTACTTCAACAATGTCTGTAACTCCGATCCCAGGGATCCAAGGGCTTCAGGCACAGAGACACATACAGAAGAACCATGCACATGAAATAAATAAATATTTAAAAAGAGAAAAGGGAAGGTAAATGTCAGTTAATATACCCACGATTCAAGACTTTGCTTCTGGGCAGCTATCTGAACTCCTGTGTGAAGTCCAGGAGAAGAAGAATAAAAGGCATAGTAGAAGGCCATAGAAAGATTGCCAAGCGAGTTTTCATATGTGCCCGGAGCTGATCCTGTGCCACAGTGCTCTATATGCAAATACTGTCAGGAGAGACCTGGTCTCCCAGAAGTGCCAACATACCTGTGAGCACAGGTAAGATCACCACTTCTGCTCAAATTTCTGTCACAAGAGAGACCCGCCCAGGAACAGCCAGGGACAGGCTCCTTCTGCACCCCAGAGCTGACCCTGAGCCACAGCTCATCATACCCAAATTCCGCCCAGAGAGAACTGGTCTCCCAGGAGTACTGACACTTCGGCTTACAGGAGGGACAAGCCATAGTCAACAGACAGCAAGACCAGCTAACCACAGAGATAACCAGATGGCAAGAGGCAAGGGCAAGAACATAACCAGTAGAAAACAAGGCTACTTGGAATCATCAGAAACCAGTTCTCCCATCACAGCGATCCCTTGGATACCCCAACACACCAGAAACATAAGACTGTGATTTAAAATCTCACCTCATCATGATGATAAAGGATTTTAAGAAGGACAAATAACCCCCTTAAAGAAATGCAGGAGAACACAGGTAAACAGCTAGAGACCCTTAAAGAGGAAACACAAAATTCCCTTAAAGAATTACAGGAAAACACAACCAAACAGGTGAAGGAGTTGAACAAAACTTTCCAGGATCTAAAAATGGAAATAGAAATAATAAATAACATAAGGAGACAACCCTGGAGATCGAAAACCTAGGAAAGAGATCAGGTGTCATAGATGCAAGCATCACCAACAGAATATAAGAGATAGAAGAGAGAATCTCAGGTGCAGAAGATACCATAGAAAACATCAACATAACAGTTAAAGAAAATGCAAAATGCAAAAAGCTCCTAACCCAAAACATCCAGGAAATCCAGGACACAATGAGAAGACCAAACCTAGGGATAATAGGTATAGAAGAGAGTGAAGATTCCCAACTTAAAGGGCCTATAAGTATCTTCAACAAAATTATAGAAAAAAAAACTTCCCTAACCTAAAGAAAGAGATGCCCATAAACATACAAGAGGCCTACAGAACTCCAAGTAGATTGGACCAGAAAAGAAATTCCTCCTGTCACATAATAGTCAAAACACCAAATGCACAAAACAAAGAGTATTAAAAGCAGTAAGGGAAAAAGGTCAAGTAACATGATGCAAACCTATCAGAATTACACCAGACTTCTCACCAGAGACTATGAAAGTTAAAAGATCCTGGGTAAATGTTATACAGACCCTAAGAGAACACAAATGCCAACCCAGACTACTATACCCAGCAAAATTCTCAATTACCATAGATGGAGAAACAAGATATTCCATGACAAAAACAAATTTATATAACGTCTTTCCACAAATCCAGCACTACAAGGGATAATAGATGGAAAACGCCAACACAGGGGGAGAAACTACACCCTAGAAAGAAACAAGAAAATAATCTTCTTTCAACAAACTCAAAAGAAGATAGCCACACAAACATAAAAATAACATCAAAAATAGCAGGAAGCAACAATCACTGTCCCTTAATATCTCTTAACATCGATAGACTCAATTCCCCCAATAAAAAGACATAGAATAATAGAATGGATACATAAACAGGACCCAGCATTTTGCTGCATAGAGGAAATGCACCTCAGTGACAAAGACAGACACTACCTCAGAATAATGGGCTGGAAATCAATTTTCTAAGCAAGTGGTCCCAAGAAACAAGCTGGAGTAGCCATTCTAATATTGAGTAAAATCAACTTTCAACCAAAAGTTATCAAAAAAGATAAGGAAAGACACTTCATATTCATAAAAGGAAAAATCTACCAAGAAGAACTCTAATTTCTTAACATCTATGCTCCTAATTCAAGGGCAGCCACATTCATAAAAGAAACCTTGCCAGGCTGTGGTGGTGCATGCCTTTAATCCCAGCACTTGGGAGGCAGAGACAGGCAGATTTCTGAGTTTGAGGACAGCCAGGGCTACACAGAGAAACCCTGTCTCACAGAAAGAAAGAAAGAAAGAAAGAAAGAAAGAAAGAAAGAAAGAAAGAAAGAAAGAAAGAAAGAAAGAAAGAAAGAAAGAAAGAAAGAAAGAAAGAAAGAAAGAAAGAAAGAAAGAAAGAAAGAACGCGCACGAGAGCGAGTGCTTACTAAAGTTCAAGGCACACATTGCACCTCACACAGTAAAAGTGGGAGAATTTAACACTCCACTCTCATCAATGGACAGATCATGGTAACACAAACTAAACAGAGACAACTGAAACTAACAGAAGTTAGTTTTATTTAACAGAAATCTATGAAACATTTCATCCTAAAACAAAAGAATATACCTTCAGCACCTCATGGTACCTTCTCCCAAACGGACCGTGACAGGCCTCAACAGATACAAGAAGATTGAAATAATCCCATGCATCCTATCAGGTCACCAAAGAATAAAGCTGGTCTTCAATAGCAACAAAAACAACAGAAAGCTGAAACAGTGCCCTACTCAATGATATGCATGAAAGCTGAACAGTGCCCTACTCAATGATATCTTGATCAAGGAAGAAATAAATTAAAGACTTTTAGAGTTTAATGAAAATGAAGGCACAACATACCCAAAGTTATGGGATATAATGAAAGTAGTGCTAAGAGGAAAACTCAGCTCTGAGTGCCTCCATAAAGAAACTGGAGAGAGCAGACACTAGGAGCTTAACAGCACACCTGAAAGGTCTAGAACAAAAAGAAGCAAATACACCCAAGAAGAGTAGACAGCAGGAAATAAACACAGAGCTAAAATCAACCAAGTAGAAACAAAAAGAACTATACAAAGAATCAGCCAAACCAGGAGCTGGTTCTTTGAGAAAATCGACAAGATAGATGAACCCTTAGCCAGACTAACCAGAGGGCACAGAGACAGTATCCAAATTAACAAATCAGAAATGCAAAGAGAGATATAACAAAAGAAACTGAGGAAATTTTAAAAATCATCAGATCCTACTACAAAAGCCTATATTCAACAAAGCTGGAAAATCTGGATGAAGTGGATAGTTTGTTAGACAGATACCAAATACCTAAGTTAAATCAGAATCAGATAAACCATCTAAACAGTTCTATAACCACTAAAAAAAAAAAAATAGAAGCAGTAATTAAAAATCTCCCAGCCAACAAAAGCCCAGGGCCAAATGTATTTAGTGCAGAATTCTATCAGACCTTCAAAGAAGACCTAATACCAGTACTCTTCAAACTATTCCACAGAATAGAAACAGAAGGAACACTACCCAATTCATTCTATGAAGCCACAGTTACACTGAGTATTCTCCCTTGGAGATGGAACGTTTTCCTTTCATAAAGGACGTCATAAGAGATTTTTTTCGATTTCTATCATGTTAAATGTTCCAATTATATTTAAAAAAACTGTTTGAGTGCATATTACTTTTAGCTTCAGAAGACATCGTGTATAGAGGCATTTATCTATTATAAATTATTTTTATGTTGTAAAAATGTTAATATTGAGTTGTATATTTCAAAATAAATTTTATTAGTTTGATAAAAACAGATTGCCAAGGAGCAGAAAACGTGTAGGTGTTAGGAGTTTCTCCAGAGTACCTTTGTGTATGAGGGCTATTCTGTGATGTGGTCAGATCTGCTTTAGAAGCTGGCTGTGAAACCCTAGGCACATGTAAAGCAAATCCTGAGTAGAGAAAAATGTTGTCAAAACACAGTTCATAAAAGAAAAGCGAGTTTTAACCAGATGTGATGATGAATGCCTGTGATCCAAGCACTATCTATATAAGAGTTTTCAGAATCATTTGTGGTAGACACATGAGCACTGGTTACAGGCAAGCCTTGTGAACACATTGTCAGAATCTGACATTCTATTCTACTGAACTCACAGGGCAGTAATTGTCTCTAAAAGAGTGGACACCTCTGTCATTGTCCTTGGACTGAGGCCATCTGAGTGATTGCCTTTTCATGAGGAGTATGTGGGAAAAATATCCCTTTAGTAAATCTGTGTGTATAATATAAAAATAACAAAAAACCAAAAAAGTTAAACATGGAGTTAGAGAAAGACAACCTAAAGAAAGGATGCTGAAAGAAACTGCAGGCCTGCATATAGGAAGGGCAGGAGTTAGGCAACTTCAGATTAGTTCTATATTTTCCAAGTGTTCTGTTCTTCTGGTGGATTGCTTCCTTTTGCATGTAAATTATTGTTTTAAGTAGAGTGAACATAATGTATTGTTTAGAGACTAATAATGCAAATTAATATTAATGTTATGCTAAGAATATCTTGACTTAGAGAACTTGTTCTTGATCAAGTTTCCATTAGATTTAAGTGTGGAAACTATGTAAATACATTTTTAGTATTATCTGAGTAAGCAAGCAAATGTTTATAGATTAAATGGTTGTATCTTTATGTTGTATTCTTACAGATATGGCTTTATCAGAACTTAATTAAACATAGCTCTCTATTTGTCAAGCAATTGGATGGATCAGAGAGACTGACATGCTTATTTCAAATAAAGAGGTTGATGAGCCTCTGTTGCAGGTAAGCTGTCATAGTTGGAAATTTAGAGAATGTGTGAGATATCTTTAGGGTTTACATGTTTTAGAAAGCAGGTTTTTTGTTTTTTTTTTTTTTTAATGTGTATGGGCGTTTTGATGTGTGTATGACACACACATACACACACATGTCCCTGGAGTAACCAGAGACCAGAAAAGGATGTGAGATCTCTTGTAATTGGGCTTACCTATATAGGTGAGCTATCATGTTTATACTTGGAACTGAACCCCAGTCTTCTGGAAGAGCAGCCAGTACTAATACCCACTGAGTCATCTCTCCAGCCCCAAATCAGTTTTCCTATGAGCTGTCCTCTAGCCTATGGTTTTCTGTTTGTTTGTTTGTTTGTTTGTTTGAGCCCAGGTTGGTCTTGAATCTTAAGCAGTCTTTCCTGCCTTAGTACAGTGTAGATACCTTTGTAGGAAGATGTAGATGTTAGTAAGTATTGGGGGGATTAAAAAAGATAAGATATGAGGTAGCCTAATGGGAAGGTGGTGGTAAGGAGATCAATTAGAGGTCAGAGCCATTGCAGATTTTTAAGCATCTTGCCTTTGTATGAACAAGTAGGGAGTCAAAGGAAATTTTCTCCTAGAATTGTCAATATAAAAGTAGAAAAATATGTTGTACCAGGTGCTCATTGCTTATTGTCTTAAGTCAGCAGCTCTTTTCGTTGGCTTGTTTTTTTTTGAGACTGACTATATAGATCAGGGTGGCTCTAGAGTTAATAAAGGTGTGCACCACTATGTGCTTTAGTCCTCAGATACTTCCACATGCAGTTCGAGAAAAAAGGATCGTTCTACAAATAGCAATATTATGATTAATTTGTGAAAATGATAAAGATTGGTGTTGCCTAAATGCAGAGAGGCCAGGCACCTGGGTTGATGGACCCAGTGACATCTCAGCAGTGGGCACCGGGTGAAATGCTCAGTCCTTTCTAAGGTTCCTGCATTATAATCACAGACAGAATCTGTAATTACAGAGTACCATTTATATCTACACCCAGAACTGCACCCTCCAACACTGGAAACTCCAGTATATGCTTAAGTGATGTGCTGGAGATGACTGCAGTGTAGTGGGGGTGAATCTGAAAGGTAGGGGCTACAGGATAATCAGAATAGGCAGTATTGAGGCCTAGGGTTCTGGTGAAAGGGGAGTTGAAAATACATGTGAGTTTTCAGTAGAGCCATTTAAATGAATAGGATAACGTCAGCCTTGATAGGACTGAATTGATTGTGTCTTTCTCTTCCTGAGTGAAACCTTTGCTTTTTACTTGCTTAGTACTTGCAAGTACTGTTTAGTACTTGGTGGGAGCCATGGCTCTGCTCCTAGGAGCTGGTTTAGAGCTGTCTCAGGTATTTTTTCTCTCATTGGCACCCTTAGTCTGATGTAGCAGTGTAGGGAGTGGCAGGACCATCCACAGAGAGAAATAGATTGAACGGATTGAAGGTAGCAGTTGGAAAAAAAAAAAATCTTACCTGGTCTTGAGGAATTAGCCATGATGGGACAGAAGAAGAATTGCTTAATTAAGGAGAAATCATGAACATAATTTCTTGAGCCCTGCCTGTTTTCAGAGACCCTGGCAGTGGCACAATGGCTCACAATCTTATCCTGGAGGAATCAGGGAAACTGCCAACCCTGGCTTTCTGTAAGTGTTTGAATTTGGTTTTACAGGTTGCTGCAAAACTGTAGTGATGACAGTTTGAATGTTGCACTTCCAATGCGAATGCTTGAGGTGTTTACATCTGAGAATACATACTTGCCTGTTTTACAAGATTCTAGCTATGTGGTGTCAGTGATTGAACAAATTTTGCACTACATGGTTCACAGTGGTAAGTGGGGAGGCAGACTTGTGGAGGTGGGCATCATTGTGGAGGCATGGCCAGGCTTGTGTGCTCTTGAGGAATGGTACTGCTCTCATCAAGACACTATAATCTTCAGAATAGAAGCTGTGTGTGCCCGTGAGTGACAGCAGTCTCTGGAAATGCAGAAGCCTTTTCACTGTCTCTACTTAATTATTCTTTTTTTTTTTAATTTTTTTAAAAAGATTTATTTATTTATTATATGTTAAGTACACTGTAGTTGTCTTCAGACACTCCAGAAGAGGGCATCAGATTTCGTTACGAATGGTTGTAAGCCACCATGGGTTGCTGGGATTTGAACTCTGGACCTTCGGAAGAGCAGTCAGTGCTCTTAACCACTGAGCCCTCTCTCCAGCCCTACTTAATTATTTTTTGTTTTAGAAAAAACAGACAAGTTTATCTCGTTAATCCTAAAAGGAGCTGGTTGTTTGTTCTTTTTTTTTTTTTTTTTTTTTCTTCCGAGACAGGGTTTCTCTATCTAGCCCTGGCTGTCTTGGAACTCACTTTGTAGACCAGGCTGGCCTCAAACTCAGAAATCCACCTGCCTCTGCCTCCCGAGTGCTGGGATTAAAGGTATGCGCCACCATGCCTGGCTGGTTGTTTGTTCTTAAAAGTCAAGAGTTACTTTAAAAAATATGATAAAGTTTGCTTTGTTGAAGTGTGTGTATGTGTGTGTCTATAAATATATATATATATACACACAAACACACACATATACACAATATATATACACACACATACACTCTAGCTGATATAGATTCAAACTATACATTTTTACTGTTTGCTTAGCTTAGTAAATGTAAACAATCCAAAACTTGGCTTATTAAAATTTTCAGAAAAGTACTGATGCAGTAAAAACTATGGTGAAATTTATAGAGTTTGGTTTTCTAGGAAATAGATTGATCATGGCAGTGAGCTTGAATGAACTGATATATGTCCAGTTCAGGATATGCATTTGATGAGAATTTTACTTTTCCTGTTTTCTAAAACTATTAGGAGGATAACCATGAGCTGTGCTTCTATTGTGTGTAGTGGCATAGCTTTTTTTTAGTTTTAAAAAATTACTGTATGGTGTTACTCTTCTGTACATTTGAGCTTCATACTCAGTGATACTGTGTATTCTGATACAGCACTCTAGACATGCCCTTCGCTACTGTGTTTAATATACACAAAGTTTTACATCATTTATCATAAAGATTAATTCAGTTTTATAGCAAAACTGACCCCTCCCCAGGCTTGCTTGTGATTCCACTGGTGATCATGTGTACCAGGCAGGATTGGAGTGGCTCTGAACCATTCTCTTTTTGGTTTTGATTTTTGAGACAGTCTTATGATTGCCACCCAGACATTAAGAAGTATAGTTAATGTCTGGAAAGATGTCTCAGTGGTTAAGAGCACTGAATGTTCTTCCAGAGGTGCTGAGTTCAATTCCCAGTAACCACATGGTTGCTCACAACCATCTGTAATAGGATCTGATGTCCTCCTCTAGTATGTTTGAAGACAGGTACAGTGTACTCATATACATAAAATAAGTTAATCTTAAAACTAAAAAAAAAAAGAAGTACAGTTAATTCACTTTTAGTAGTTAACTGAGCAGTGAACATGGGAGTTTATGTGTCATTCAGGTTTCAGCAAAATATGTGTGGCTGGATGTGGTGGGTTACCCCTGTCATAGCACTCAGGAGACTGAAGAAGGGGGATGTTGTGAGTTTGATCCCAGACTGAACTACAAAATGAGACTGTCCCTTCCTCTTCTTTTTACCTATCTAACCTTACATAGACATTTAAAATTGATGCTGACAGTTGAGATAGCTCAGTGAATAAAGGTACTTTCTGCCAAAAACTTGATGATCTGAGTTCAATTACTGGGTTCAACAAGGCAGAAGAACAGACTTATTCCACAATAAATGTGCTTAATTTTTTTTAAGTATTTCTCTATTGTAATAAAAAGACAATTTCCCCTTTCTTTTAGGATATTATAGATCTCTCTACTTGTTGATTAATAGCAAGCTTCCATCAAGTATTGAATATTCTGATTTATCTCGAGTTCCTATAGCAAAAATTTTGCTGGAGAATGTCCTAAAACCATTGCACTTTACGTACAGCTCCTGTCCTGAAGCTGCAAGGTGAGTGAACAATTACTGGGCAGTCAGATGTTTTCTTTATTAGTATGTCATGGTTCACGGTATATAGTATACTTTTCTCTGTCTTACCTGTGCCTGACATAAATTTTAATTCTGATGTTCTGGTTATTTATTTCCTGTTCTTTAGGACCTGTCATGGGGAAAAATTATCTTAATAGAGAAGATATAAATCAAATTCTAACCTCTACTGAATGATTAGCTTTATTGATTTAGAATATAGATGATTTACTTAGAAAAACATATGGGGAAATAATTTTTTTTACCTGTGATTGATTTAATGGGTAGAATATGTTGATTCTCTTGAAATCCCTTTTCTTTTCCAGGCATCAAGTTTTCTCAGCCTTCACAGAGGAGTTTCTGGGAGCACCTTTTACGGATCAAATTTTTCATTTCGTCATTCCGGCCTTTGCAGATGCACAAACTGTGTTCCCTTATGAGCCCTTTCTCAATGCATTGTTGATACTTGAGAATCAAAGTTCAAAACGGAGTAGTGGAGTGCCATGGCTCTTCTATTTTGTTTTAACTGTTGGCGAGAATTATTTAGGTATGAAATATAAGATGTATCTCTCCTAACTGTAAGGCAGCTGAGCAGATGAGTCATTTTAGCAAAAATTTCACAAACTGGTAGAAATCTTGAAAATTCAGGCTGTTTTTCTAGTTTATTGGTTTTTTCTTTCTTTTTTTTTTTTTTTGTTTGTTTGTTTGTTTGTTTTTCGATTTTTCGAGACAGGGTTTCTCTCTGTAGCCCTGGATGTCCTGGAACTCACTTTATAGACCAGGCTGGCCTCGAACTCAGAAATCCACCTGCCTCTGCTTCCCCAGTGTTGGGATTAAAGGCATATGCTATATGACACATTTCTGTGACCACGATGCAAGATGGGTTATCCCTTCAACCCTCAGAAGTTTGGTTCTGACACTGGCTGCTTAGAGAGGGGGACATATACGAAAAGTTTAGGCTGAGTCTCATGAAACTGCCTGCACTTTAAAAAAGAGTTGTTATCTGTGTTTCTGACCAAGTAATAAAAATTGGGGCTCTTACAACCCCTTCCTTCAACCTGGTAGGTTAGTAAACTGAGTCTGAGAAGCATGTTGAGCATTATATTACAACTGACAACTAGCAGCGAGGATATACTAGTCAAGGTCTGAGGGGAGTCTGGAGCTTAAACACTTGCACAGGGCTCAGAACCTTGTTCTAGTTTTAGTAGCCCTTCTGATCACCTCTCCATAGAAGCTGGAGTTCAGCTTAAAATGAAAAAAGTCTAGCATGTTCACTTTAACTGTCTAGGTAGTAGCTCCACCTTTAGGTTTTTTTTAAGCCTTCAGTAACTTCTAGCAAGAAATCAGTGGGTGTTTTCCAGAAGGAGCTTACAGGAGTGACCAGAGATCCTGCTGGTGCTTTGAGTCTTAGGTTCCTGGAGAGAAAAATAAAATATATTGCATAATGTGCAGCAGTTTGAATATGATCAAAACATTAAAGCCTGTTTTCTGGATGAAGAAAGTGATGCCAAACTGAAGTAACATGCTGATTGTCTTTCAAAGGAGCACTCTCTGAGGATGGTCTACTGGTTTATCTGCGAGTGCTTCAGACCTTCCTCTCTCAGCTACCTGCTTCACCCACTGGTGCAGGCTGTCCTGATTCCACCAGTGACTCTGAGGACGATAATGAGGAGACTGACCAACCCAACAGCCCTGTAAGCCACTGTACTAGATGTACTCTTCTAGTTTCTCAGTCTTAGTTCTGCAGCCAGGGGAGCAAGCAGCCTGTTGAGCTAAACTGGTTAGCCCCAACCCCTTTACAACCATATTTCAAAATCTAATTCCAATCCAAAATCCACCTGAGTGGCTCAGGTTTCCAGTGGAAGTAAGAGAAGTAAGTGTTGTACTTGCAGCTTAAGCAGCTTCCTCAGCATTGCCTCACCATCACCAGCTCCCTCTGAGAGGCCGAGGAGGTAACACTGTATATAGGCTGTTTCCTATCTGCTAAGATGTAGCTATAGGTTTCGTTACAGTAGTCGGAGGCCAAGATTTAGGAACATAAGCATATATAAGTTTCCTGCCTTACTGTTCTTCAATACTTGTAACTTACTATTTGTTTTGTTACTGTTTCCATGTATGGGAAATGATAGTTTACTTTAGGTCTTCCCTTCCCCATAGTACCCAATAACTGGGGGATGGTGTGGGGAACTCTTATACAGTTTTATGCTTTGATTTCTCTTTTCTTTCTCCTGTCCTAGAGATTATTCTTTCTTCCTATACACATCACATTTAGGTTGAGAACTAATCGTTAGAATTATAAATAAGCCAAGAACCATTCATTTGTGGGTCAGATTTTTTAGCTGCCTTGTTTATTTGTTTGTATGGGTTCTTTTGCCTACATGTCTTGTCTGTGTACCACATGCATCCAGTGCCCTCAGAGGTCAAAAGCAGGTGTTCTAGACCCTGAGGACTGAAGTTACAGATATTTGTGAACCATCATATGCTTGCTAGAAATTGAACCCAGGTCCTTTGAAAGAGCAGCCAGTACTTTTAACAACAGATTTCTTCTCTCTTCAGCCCTTTCAAAAAAATTTTTCCCCTTGTTCCAGTCAACCCCGCTCGCTCTGCTCGACCATGCTCGCTCCAGCCAGCCCCGCTCGCTCCGGCCAGCCCTGCTCGCTCCGGCAGCCCCCATACGGCCCCCGCTCGCTCTGGCCAGCCCCGCTCACTCCGGCCGTCCCCGCTTGCTCCGGTTGGTCTCTCCTGTCCAAGGATTCGTTTTTTGTTATTATTCTTCATAAGTATGCTGTAGCTGACTTCAGACGCACCAGAGGAGGGTGTCAGATCTCATTACGGGTGGTTGTAAGCCACTGTGTGGTTGCTGGGATTTGAACTCATCACCTTCGGAAGAGCAGTCGGTGCTCTTACCCGCTGAGGCATCTCACCAGCCCTTCAAATTTTTTTTAAAGACAGGATCTCAGTTTGTAGTTCTAGCTGACCTAGAACTCAGCCCAGGCTGACCTTGCTCTTAAAGACATCTCATGTTTCTGACTCCTAAGACCTAGAAAAACAGGTATTGGGCACCACACATAACTTTTTAAGGGGCTTAGGAAAAGGGTGCAGGATTTCACTGTGTAGTTCTGTTTGTCTCTAAACTTCATAGCGATCTCCCTGACTCTGCCTCCCAAGTGGGATTAAAGGTCTGCACTATCATATGCCTGCTAAAGCTAGATTCTTAAATTCGTTTATTTATTTTGTAGGATTGGGGATTATACTCATGGCTTTGGGTATGCTAGGTAAAGGCTTCATCTCTGAGTTACATCCCTATCTCACCTGAGTACTTCTTAATTCTTTCCAATTTAAGTATATTTTATTGGCTTTTAAGAATTATGTGGTGGGCCAGGCCTAGTGGCCAACACCTAAGAATTCTTTCACTTACAAGGCAGAGGTGGGCAGATCTCTGAGTTTGAGGCCAGCCTGGTTTACAAGAACAGTTCCAGGACAGCCAGAGAGCTTCACAGAGAAACCCTGTCTTGAAAAACAAACCAAACAAAAAGAACTACATGATGGCAGTAGGACTGAGGAGGTAGTTTAGTGGTAGATTACTCTCTTACCTAATATGCTCCAGGTCCTGGGTTTCATTCCTAGCAGTGTCCCCTCTTGGGGAAAAAATGAAAAAATAAAAACAACCATCCCTGATCTCAAGTTGTATTACAAAGCAATAGTGATAAAAACAGTATGATATTGGTACAGAGACAGGCAGGTAGATCAGTGAAATAGAATTGAAGACCCATAAGTGAACCCACACATCTATGGTCACTTGTCTTTGACAAAGGAACCAAACCATCAAATGGAAAGAAGACAGCATTTTCAAAAAATGATGCTGGTTCAACTGGCGATCAGCATGTAGAAGAATGCATGTCGATCCATTCTCCTTGTACAAAGCTCAAGTGCAAATCGATCAAGGACCTCTTTATTTGGATAAAACCAGATATACTGAAACTAATAGAAGAGAAAGTGTGGAAGAGCCTTGAAAACATGGGCACTGGGGGCTGAGGGGTTGATGAACAGAACACAGAACACAAATGGCTTATGCTCTAAGATCAAGAGTTGACAAATGGGACCTCATAAAATTGCAAAGCTTCTATAAAGCAAAGGACACTGTCAATAGGACAGAATGGCAACCAAGAGGTTGGGAAAAGATTTTTACCAATCCTATATCCAATACAGGGCTAATAGCCAATATATACAAAGAACTCAAGAAATTAGACTGCATAGAATCAAATAATCCTATTTAAAAATGGGGCACAGAACTAAACAAAGAATTCTCAACTGAGGAATATTGAATGGCCTAGAAGCACCTCAGTCCTAGAGAGATGGCTCAGTGGTTAAGAGCACTGACTGCTCTTCCAAAGGTCCTGAGTTCAAATCCCAGCAACCACATGGTGGCTCACAGCCATCAGATGCTCTCTTCTGGGGTGTCTAAAAATAGCTATAGTGTACTTACATATAATAAATAAATCTTAAAAAGAAATGTTCAAGGCTGGAGCGATGGCTCAGCGGTTAAGAGCACTGACTATTCTTCTGAAGGTCCTGAGTTCAAACCCAGCAACCACATGGTGGCTCACAACCATCTGTAAGGAGATCTGATGCCCTCTTCTGAAGTGTCTGAAGACAACTACAGTACTTACATATAATAAATAAATAAATCTTTTTTTTTTTTTTAAAAAAAAAAGGAGAAAGAAATGTTCAACATCTTTAGTCATCGGGAAATGCAAATCAAAACCACCCTGAGATTCCACTTCACACCAGTCAGAATTGCTAAGATCAAAAACTTGGGTTACAGCAGATGCTGGCAAGGATACAGAGAAAGAACACTCCTCCATTGTTGGGATTACAAGCTGGTACAACCACTGTGGAAATCAGTCTGATGGTTCCTCAGAAAATTGAACACAGTGCTACCTGAGGGACCCAGTTATACCACTCCTGGGCATATACCCAAAAGGTGCTCCAACATATAACAAGGACACATGCTCCACTATGTTCATAACAGCCTTATTTATAATAGCCAGAAGCTGGAAAGAACCCAGAAGTCCTTCAACAGGAATGGATACAGAAAATTTGGTACATTTTTACAATCGAGTACTACTCAGCTATTTAAAAAGTGATATGAATGCTTCTGTTTTATTTTGTTAAAAATATATTTGTCTTCCAATTTCCTTAACATCAATTGGCATTTAAGTTGAGACACTAAAAAAGTGTTCCCAAGATATATTGCCCCATTGTAAATTTACAAATGCATTTACGATTGTACGAGAAATAGTTATAGCATGTTAGCCATATTCATGACCTTGTTATTGTTTCATGTAGGCATGAGATATTATTTGTGTCAAGTTGACAATGGGTGGATTGTAGTGGCTATTCCTGCTTGTCAACGTAAGGACATTGGAAAAAAGATGGTTCGCTCTCTTCTTCGCCTGCTTGCCTTGTGGGACTGAGCAACTGCTAGATCCTTGGACTTCCATTCACAGCTGTTGCTGACCATTGTTGGGGAGTTGGTCTACAGACTATAAGTCATCAACAAATTCCCTTACTACATAGAGACTACCCAGAAGTTTTGTAACTCTAGAGAACCCTGACTAATACATCAGTACTGTCATAGATGTATATTATTTTTTCATGCATATACATCGGGGAAAATGCATATATCTTAAGTTAGTCAACCACATGCCATAGGTTTTTATTCAGTAAACCAAATCTAGTGAAATTAAGACACCAAACACCAAGTTTATTATATATGATGCATACCCTTTGAATGTTTTGCTAACTATCTCATAATGTAAAATAGAAATGTCATCAGAAGAATGTTTCACTGGGTTTTCTGTCTTAGTACAACTTTGATCTGATATGTGGAATGAATTGTTCTTAAGATGTAAATGCTAAAAAAAATGCAGAATTATAGGCAAAACTTGAGGATTCATAGTTGCTGTATTACCATGGTAACAGAGTGCATGCCCGATGGTGACTGTCTCTAGAGGCATTAGACGTATGTTAGTGACTGCATTGGGAGGTTAATGGAATGTAGCTAATTTTTTAGGTAAGCCTCTGTGTTTTCTCTTCAGAAAGATATAAAGTGACATGACTGCTGGGTAGGCAAGTTGCAGTAGCACTTCACTCACTCAGACTCATTTTTCTGTTGTCTTTAGGAGGATGGCAGGGTGTCAGCCCCATATATTACTGAAGAGTGTCTGAGAAAACTAGATACGAAGCAGCAAACCAACACCCTGCTGAACCTGGTGTGGAGGGACTCGGCCAGTGAGGAGGTCTTCACAAGGATGGCTTCTATCTGCCACACATTGATGGTGCAGCACCGAATGATGGTGCCCAAAGTCAGGCAGGTCTCTTGGGGTGGAGTGCACAGGCTGGGGAGCGTGCCATCTCTCTGTGATGCATGGAATGTGAACTGTGATCTATTTATCTGTTTTCTTAAAGAAGATGATACAGGATATTAGAGTTGCCAAAGCTTTTATAAAAATGAGATCCTGGTTTCTTTTTGGAACCATTTATTATTATATATCCTTCCTGGAACTGTGTGAGATACAGTGGCAAGTTAGTTCAGCTAGCTTTACATGTAGTAGTGTCTTACATATGAGTGTTTAGACCTCAACATCCATTTTAAAATTTAGATTTGTACATAGTGCCAGAATGTTGAATTTCTTTTTAGATTTTTTTAAATTGTGTTTTAGTCCATGACTCCTGTGGCAAATTATTATAGTGTTAAAAAAAACAAAAAACAAACCTAAGACACATCTAGCGTTTGGTGGTGGTGGTACTGCATGTCTTTAATCCTAGCACTTGGTAGACAGAGGTAGATAGATCTCCATGAATTTAAGGCCAGCCTGGTCTACACAGAGAAACCCTGTCTCAAAACAACAACAAAAAGAAAAGAAAAACAAAAAAAGAGACTTTTGCTTGAGATTTTAAAAAAAAAGTGTAAGTTTTTAAATGAGGCCTGTTACCTGGGCTCTTTGCTATAGGAGTCATTTACTCCTTGTAGTCAATTTTAGTAGAGAAGTTGTGAGACCCAAAGGCTCCTCACCTTGATTAGGATGCAAACCTTGCTTTGGTTGGTTATTTTTGGACCTATGCTTTGGTTATGCATAATTCCAAAAGCATTTAAAGGGTAAAGCAACTTTCTGTGTTCAGTCAGTTTTATGAGTACAGCCTGTTCCTTTGAGCTGCTATTTCAGGACTTTTGTTGTTGTTGTTGTTTTTTCGAAGAAGAGTTTCCTCTGTATAGCCCTGGTGTCTTGGAACTCACTTTGTAGGCCAAACCTGGCCTCGAACTCAGAAATCCACCTTCCTCTGCCTCCCGAGGGCTGGGATTAAAGGCGTGCACCACCACGCCCAGCTAGGACTTTTTAATGTTTTAAATATAGTACAGCTTTAAGTTTTAAAGTAAAATTTAAATTCAAATTTTTTTTTTTTTTTGCAGCTGGTGGAACAGCAAATTGACATAGGGACTTCAACTGCTTTCCATCCTTCTTGGGGGGATGCGGGGGGGTTTTGTTTTTTGAGTATTTTCTATTTTCAGAACTGGGATTGATGGCTTTAATTTTCATTTAGCATTGGTCGTCACGATTGCAAAGGCTATGGTGGTCCTTCTGAGAAAAGCATGGTTATGAAGAAAAGGGCACAACTATGTACATAAGGACATAGTTCTGCAAAAAATTGAAGAAAAGGATTACTGTATTATTATGTTTATATAAAGAGATTGACTATACCTACAAAAACTCAGTAAAGTGATAGCTAGCTGGAATGTTCAGAGGTATGGAGAACTCTTAACTCTAGTTTTGTGTTGTTTTGCTATCAGGCCATCTATTTTCTTTTCCTTTGAGGCAGGTTTCTCTGTATAGCCCTGGGATGTCCTGGAATTTAATCTGTAGTCCAGGCTGGCCTCAATCATATAGAGATCCTCCTGCCTCTGCCTCTCTGCCTCTCTGTCTCTGCCTCGGCCTCTCGGCCTCTCTGCCTCTCCCTCTGCCTCTCTCTCTGCCTCTGCCTCTGCCTCTCTCTCTGCCTCTCTCTCTGCCTCTGCCTCTGCCTCTCTCTCTGCCTCTGCCTCTCTCTCTGCCTCTCTGCCTCTCTGCCTCTCTGCCCCTCTGCCCCTCTGCCCCTCTGCCCCTCTGCCCCTCTGCCCCTCTGCCCCTCTGCCCCTCTGCCTCTCTGCCTCTGCCTCTGCGCCTCTGCCTCTCTGCCTCTGCAGTGCTAGAATTAAAGGTGTGGGCCACCACTGCAGAAGACTGGGCCTTGCTATTTTAAAATATGAATAAATACCATCGGACTAAATTATAAAGGTAGCAGAGGACCATACTGTCCAGAGATCTAAAGTTAGAGAAGCAGTATCAGCAGAAACATGAGGTTCTCCAGCCTTCTACTTCTAGCAGCACTGAAGTTTGTAGAAGTGCTGCACTGAGATGAGAGCTTCCTGGCCTTTGTTTGAATATCACTGCCCATCCAGTCTGCACAACTGCTTCTCTTGATATATCCTAGTGGCCAACCAGGCCCCCCATCAGCTTACTCAAGTGTGCCTGCCTCATTTAACAAATTATAGTCTTTTATAGGCCTAGTGTCTTATTTCTTGTGGAGACATATAGGAAGTATCTGCTTCTGAATAAGGCTAGTACCCAGACTAGAAAATGACTCCAACCAGGCCAGCTTGATGTATAAAATGAGCTGATTCAGGGGAAGCTTACATAGCTTTGGGCAGCTTTCTGGCAGCTATATTCACTAGTTACCAACCCAACCCATGCTCTTTTATAGTGCCTGACATTAATGCAGCACCCATCAGAGGGCAGAAGCAAACCAGATCTAGAAGAGCAGCATACTATTATGCAGTTATCTTTGTTCTTAGTAAGTTCATTAAAGATCTCAGTGAGTGCTGTCTGGCATTGGGAAGTTTGGTTTTGTTCTGTTAAAGCCTAGCTCATTGTATAGAACATTTGAACAGTTGCCTGCTTCACAATAGGGTTGCTTTATGGCCTCACAAGACTGTTCCCCTTACATTGCCCTGACCTCTTTTTATGGTCTCCTTCATAGGTACTGTGTTTTCATTTGTTTTGGTAGTAGTTTGCTTTTTAATACTCAGAGGCTTCTCTTGCTTAGTTTTCCTCAGGTTCTTTTTTCTTTGTTTTTACTGATCATCTTTTCCTGTTTACCTTTATAGTTCTCCTTCAGCTGGTACTCTGGCTCTTAAATTTTTGTCTTTCATTAATAATTATATAGCCGGAAAATCTCATTGAACTGCTAGATCCATGTCATATGTAACTTAATCGTGCTGTCCACTAGGAATCCCACAGAATCTCTCAGAAACTTGCTTTCTTCCTTATCACAGTAGGAATAAGGATAGGCTCATCATTTACTTCACTGTGCCCCAACTTTGAACTACTCTCCCCTGTAGAGTGTAAGTACGTAAGTAAACTCAAATCTTCAATCATAGTAGTTAGTGTGCACAGACAGCAGATTAGAGCAAGCCCTTCCTCATAGGAAGCTCATTGAACACACTTGTCCCTAAGGTTTAAGTTGGATGTATCTTCCTTAGTGAGCCCTATGCATATTGAGTCAACATACTTTGTCAGAACTTAGTTCCTTATGCCATCTTTTGCTAGATAGATGTATTATCAAAACCAGAAATAGTGGGATAGTCTGGTGTAAGGCTTGCCTGTGGATCCTGTGTTCTCAAGACAGTTTCACATTGTTTGCATTGTTGTCCTGCAGGGCCATCTTCTCTTCAAGCATTATCAGTTACCTTCCTAACTGTACTTTTGCCTAAACACCCTTAATCACGTCCTCATTTTCTTTGATTCTGTCACTCTGTGCACTTAATTTTATCTTTTGTTTATTAATCATTGTAATTCATATAGGTATGTGTCCTGTGTCTTCTCAACACTGTTAACACTTCTAAACACTCCATGGTAATGACTACTCTTTGGCTCTTGGGTTACAGGTTCACGTCTTGTCCATTCATAATTTAGGGTAAATAGTTATACTGCTAACTATATTTTGCATTTTGTTGTATATGCAACATTAATTGTCATATACTGGTTGTGTGGTTTATAGGTATTTCTATAATAATACTATAAAGAAAACAGTAAGAGTACAACTAGAGGCATTTTATTTCTTTTATTTTTTGTGTGTCTATTAAATTATATTGTCTGAATAATCAGTAGGTTTAGTGAACTCCTTATTCTTTAGAGATTGCATTCTATTTCATGAGTGAAGATGATACAAAACTAATAAACATTAAAAAAATTTCTTTTTAATTTTTTCGAGACAGGGTTTCTCTGTGTAGCCCTGGCTGTCCTGGAACTCACTCTGTAGACCAGGGTGGCCTCGGCTCATTTTAACAATTCTATTTTGGATTCATATAGAGTTTAAGCAAATTTCAAATAGTCTATTTTTAGACACAATAATTAATAGAAATAGAAAAAAGAGCCGGGTGTGGTGGTGCACGCCTTTAATTCCACCACTCGGGAGGCAAAGGCAGGCGGATTTCTGAGTTTGAGGCCAGCCTGGTCTAGTTCCAGGACAGCCAGCGCTATACAGAAAAACCCTGTCTCGAAAAACCAAAAAAAAAAAAAAAAAGAGAGAGAGAAAAAGAGACAGACAACCTATAGCAAAGAGTCAGATTTCTCTTTTCAGCTTGTAGGTCCTAGGGTTTAAACTCAGGTTGTCAGGTTTAGTGGCAAGTGCTTTTATCTACTGAGTCATCTCACTAGCCCTTTGGAAAGCATGGTAACATTTCAGATACAAGGTGTGTATTAATTCCTAATTTAGCTCTGATTTTCAGCAGTATGAATATTTTCATTTCCTTTTCTGGAAACATAGTCTCATACTGTAGCTCAGACTGACTTATAACTCAATGTGTAGCTTAGACTGGTATCAAACTTGATGTCAAGCCTTCTGCCCCAATGTTAGAATTATAGGCATGAGCCACAATACCCAACCTCTTTTTTTAAATTTATCTTTTTCATTGAGTATAGTCTTTTAAAGTGGCTTTTTGAGGATAATAATGCTAAGAGACAATGTGCTTAAAGGCTTAATTGGTCTCGTGGATTTTTTAATTTGCTGGGTTGTTTGTTTGTTTTGAGACGGTGTATTACTATGTATCCCTAGCTGGTCTAGAACTTTCTGTGTAAACCAGCCTGTTCTCAAACTTTCAGAGACCCACTTGCTTCTACCTCTCAAGTTCTGGAATTAAAAGCATGAACCTCCATGCCTGGCAACATACAAATTTTTAATATTTTCACTGCTTCTATAGGATTCTTTAAAATATCCCAGTGTAATTTTGAGTCTCACCCAGTTGTTTCTCAATGTGGAGTTAGTCAAGTGTAGATACCACTTCATTATGAACCTTTGACAGAAATTTTTATAAGTTTATAATACTGAGATGGGTAAGATTTTTCTTTCTGATACAAGCAGGTTGTGAAGGGCAATTGTGCTAGATAATCTTAATAGAGCCTTGCCACTTCAAGATTTTGTGATTGTTCAGTGTTGGTGAACAGGTTTAATATCCTAATTCTCAGGCATCTACTGTGGGAGATCATGAATTCTTTTTGTTTGGTTGGTTTTTTTGGGACAGAGCTTCTCTGTGTAACAGAGCCCTGGTTGTCCTAGAACTTGCTTTGGAGACCAGGCTGGCCATATTCTTCCCTGGTTTCACTGTTTTGTTTTGTTTATAAGATTTATTTATTTTATTTATATGAGTACATTGTAACTGTCTTGTGACACACCAGAAGAGAGCATTAAATCTCATTGCAGGTAATTGTGAGCCATCATGTGGTTGCTGGGAATTGAACTCAGGACCTCTGGAAGAGCAGTCAATTCTCTTACCCACTGAGCCATCTTGCCAGTCTCAAAATTTTATTTTTGACTGAATGTCTGTACATGGTGTATATGGTAAAGCATCTAGCCACTGAACCATCTCTCCAACCCCACCTATGGGCTTTGAAATGAACACTCTTGCAAAATTTAGTCAAGTATAATTAAAACATTAGCATAAATTGTGGTACACATTACTATTTTTTC
This sequence comes from Mus minutoides, assembly GCA_902729485.2. Lineage (NCBI taxonomy): Eukaryota > Metazoa > Chordata > Mammalia > Rodentia > Muridae > Mus > Mus minutoides. The sequence goes on along the minus strand of LR749671.1, from coordinate 2,135,853 downwards.
CACAGGAGGAACAAGAGGCATCTGAAAAGTCTATGGGCAGGTGGTTTGGTTCTAAGACATTCGAGGCAGAATTCACCCTGGGCTTGCTCTGCCACAAGCTGAATTATGGTTATTTGGATTCTCTGCCCCTTGCTTTGTGTTTACTGAACCAGTTATTTTCTTTAACATGATTCAAATAATTTGTATTCCTTTCTTACCAACATGTTTTTCTATCATCATAAGTCTGTTTTTTGTTGGTTTCATCTATCATGGAATTTGTATTTTTAGATTTAAATTTAATTTTTTGTGGTTTTTTTGTTTGTTTGTTTGGTTGGTTGGTTTGGTTTCGATTGTTGTTTTGTTTGTTTGTTTCTGAGACAAGGTCTCATGTAGCCATGACTGGCCTTGAATACTTGGTGTTTCTTCTCAACTGCTGAGATTCAAAGTATTACTGTATTTTAGTAAGCTATATTGTGGAGAGGGCAGCCTATGCTCGAGTGAAAGTAGCCATGTATCCTCAGGACTGCTGGATCTTGATCTCAGTCTCAGGGCAGTAGATGAGAGCCAGGCCTTCCTGCAGTTGAGGTACATGGATCTCTTTAGTTTTTTGTTTTTTTAACCGATGGGACCTATGTCAGAAGTGAGCTTTTGTAGTGTTAATATGACTTCTCTAAATCGTGTACTGTCTTTATAGTTGTATAGCCTTGATTTTGTCTAAGTAATGATTGGAGTGAATTAATTTCTTACGCGTCCTGTTTTTCTTTTCTTTTCAGGCTTCTCTACAGTCTAGCCTTCAATGCCAGGTTTTTGAGGCATCTTTGGTTTCTCATCTCTTCAATGACAACACAGATGATCACAGGGTAAGTGCTACACAAGCTTACAGATTGAGCCTGAGGGCATGGAAAGTGTTCCTAAAGAAGGGGTTCTAATTCACACACACCCTCCCCAAAAGGAAAATTAGTGCCTAATTTTACAGTTAACTCATCTGTAAACATTACTAAACTGTGGCTTTATCTAAAGGAAAGTTTATTTTCAAAATTTCAGACACTGGGTTTTTTTCTTTTTGAAAATTTATTTCATTTTATGTGTGCAGGTGTTTTACCTGCATATATGTTTGTGTACTACTTGTGTAACTTATGCCTGTAGAGGTCAGAAGAGGCTATTGAATCTCCTGAAGCTGATGGTTGTTAACTGCCTTATGAGTGCTGGATATTGAACCCCAGTCCTTTGGAAGAACAGTCAATGCTGCTAACTGCTAAACCATCTTGCCAATTCCTGCTCCCCCTGGCCTTTTGTTTTTGTTTTGTTTTGTTTTTTTTTTTTTTTTTTTGGTTTTTCGAGACAGGGTTTCTTTGTATAGCCCTGGCTATCCTGGAACTCACTCTGTAGACCAGGCTGGCCTCGAACTCAGAAATCCACCTGCCTCTGCCTCCCAAGTGCTGGGATTAAAGGCGTGCGCCACCACGCCTGGCTTGTTTTTGTTTTCTTAAATAAAGCAAAAAACATGCAGGGTTTCACCATGCAGCTAGTAGCTTATAACTTTAAAGTCCTGCGTTAGCTTCTAGAGTACTAGGATTATGGGTGTGCACCCCTTATATCCAGAAAAACCTCCTCTTAATGGAAGGGAAATTTCCTTTAATGCTTTTATGTTTTTCATTTCATCTTAATGATTATTTTGTGAATAAGAGTTTTTCTTAGCCCACTATGGCTAGTGACATTCATGAAGCCTGAGTGACTTATCTGGAATCAACAAAGACTAGAAACACCTAGGTTAGAGGCATACTTAGACAATTTAAAATAAGAAGTTGGTACTAGCCTGGCATGCTGGCACACGCCTTTAATCCCAGCACTTGTGAGGCAGAGGCAGGCAGATTTCTGAGTTTGAGGCAGCCTGGTCTACAAAGTGAGTTCCAGGACAGCCAGGGCTATACAGAGAAACCCTGTCTTGAAAAAAACCAAAAAAAAAAAACCAAAAAAAAAAGAAGAAGTTTTGGTACATTTTAATCCTTCTGACATGACCTTGACTTTTTTATCTGTTTGTTTGTTTTTTGTTTTTTGAGACCGGGTTTCTCTGTATAGCCGTGGCTGTCTTGGAACTCACTTTGCAGACCAGGCTGGCCTCGAACTCAGAAATCTGCCTGCTTCTGCCTCCCAAGTGCTGGACCTTGACTTTCATGAACAACAGTTTGCTTAGGGCAAGAGATTGGAGATCGTTAGAACAGGAAATTATCATTGACCTATGAGTACACCAGCTTAGCAACAGAAATACTGGTCTGTTTGATAATTGGCTGTTTGTTTATGACATTTGTCTTTTGGTGAAGAAATGGAGTCATGATGTGTGAAAGAAAAATGATACTGTTAATTACATTAAATTATTATTACTATTTTACGATGGATAAGGTTATATAGGTTTTTTTAAGGCAATTTTTAAAAGGCATCTGAGAATTTTGAATTTCTTGTTGCTCGTTTAGTTTATTAAATAACTTCCTTTTAGGATCATAAACAATGTATTAATATATTCCCACTTAACACATACTGCTTTTGGGAGCAAAATTAAAAATGAAACACCTGATTTTCTGAAAATGACAGTAAATTTAGTCTTAAGATAGTTTCACAGCAGGACTAGCTTATCTGGGAGACCTACATCAGACTTGGCAGTCTGCCTCATTGTCTCATCAGGTAGCCAAAAGGTTCCAGACCCAACTGAGATGTAGTCTGTTCCTCACCCTAAGCCGACAAATCTAGGGGTGGTCGGATGTTTTTGGTGTGTATGTTTTGTTTTGTTTTTCTATATGAGGTTTCTCTATGTAACAGCCCTAGCTGTCCTGGAACACTCTTTTTGTCAACCCCGCTCGCTCTGCTCGACCCCGCTCGCTCCGGCCAGCCCCACTTGCTCCCAGCCGCCCCCGTACGGCCCCCGCTTGTTCCAGCCAGCCCCGCTCGCTCCGGCCAGCCCCACTTGCTCCCAGCCGCCCCCGTACGGCCCCGCTTGTTCCAGCCAGCCCCGCTCGCTCCGATCGGCTCTGCTTGCTCCGGTTTGGCCCCGCTCGTTCTGGCCGTCCCCGTTCGGCCCCACTCGCTCCGGCCCTGCTAGCTCCGGCGTCCCAGCTTGCTCCGGCCGTCCCCGTTTGGCTCCGCTCGCTCTGGACAGCCTGGCTTGCTCCGGTCCAAGGATTCATTTTTCTTATTATTCTTCATAAGTACGCTGTAGCTGACTTCAGACGCACCAGAGGAGGGCGTCAGATCTTGTTATGGGTGGTTGTAAGCCACCATGTGGTTGCTGGGATTTGAACTCATCACCTTTGGAAGAGCAGTCGGGTGCTCTAACCCGCTGAGCCATCTCACCAGCCCTGGAACACTCTTTAGAGACAAGGCTGACCTGGAATTCATAGAAATCCACATGCGTTTGCTTCCCAAGTGCTGAGCCCATGGGCAGATGTTTTGCAAGCCATGTTTTTATTCCAAGTGTGTTCTTTCTGATATTTCCTGTTGAAACGAGAAAGTTTAGTTCTGGCTTACTAAAATTGAAGCAACTGACAACCAGCAAACAGGCTTTACCAAAGGTACTACTCCACTGTGGTCACTGCACTGAGAGCCTCAGGGTGTCTATAACAGGAGCCAATGGGAAAGCAGGAAAAGCTGAAAACTCTTCCATGAGAGGAGGGCATAGTCTCCACAGACAGGTGCAAATCCTTATTCTGAGGTGTCAGTTGTCATATGAAGTACCATTGATTTTCTGTAATTTAACCAGCTTTTGGTGGTGTTCCTATCACATTAAATTATATACTTTTTATTTGCTTCCAAGTCTCTTGAGATTCATTTGTTTTCAGAAGGATATTTGAGTTGGTGTTTCTCACTGGCCTGTGTTTCATTTGTCCCTGGCTGCAGGGTACACTGGTGTACTGGTGACTCTTCTATTTTCCATCATTCAACTGAGAATAATTAACTTCTTTTTGCTCACATCATGGAATTAAGGAGAGAACAAAAAGTTAATGTTGGTTAACACCATTAATTGTTGCCTGTGTGATTTTGCAGTGACTTACTGTAATGTAAGGACCAGGAGCAGGAGTGATTTTTTTTTTTTTTTTTTTTTTCCCCAGTGCTGGTTCAGCACTGCTTAAATGTAGAAAACACTGCCTACTCAGCAACTGTGTTAACACTTATTCCCTTAAATGCTATATGCTCTTTGGTTTTACGTGATTTTTGTGACTCTGCATTGATAGGCCTGGTATCTAAAGGGCTATGACCATATCTTTACTAATATCAATAAAAATATATGGCAGTGAATTAATTAATTTTGTGTGTATCAGGAAAATTTTTTTAAGTGGCCTGGTAGCACAGTGAGGACTCACTCAGAAAGAATATGCTGGGTTCTCTTCTCATGGGACTGAGTAGGAGACAAAACCACTATTGTACATGCTTAAGTCAGCTCACAGCTTTCCTGGCTTCGGTAGTGAGATAGGACAGTATTTCTGTCTACTCAAGGAGGCAGTACCCAAGGAGGCTGGAAGAGGGCATTGGATCCTCTTAGAGTGAAGTTACAGATTGTTATGAGCTGCATGGAGTTCCTCTTCTCATTCTAGACCTTTTCCTGAAGGCAGCATCAGGTAGATTTACAGCCCCATCTGCATGTACCTCACTCACCAACCCAAACCCCAGTACCCCCACCCCCTGATAAGACCAGGCAGGCTCCTGCATGTATGGTGTTAGTTTCTCCAGCTTCACTCCTGCTCCTGTCTCCAAATATAACTTTTGGGAGCTGGGTGTGGTAGTGCAGACCTTTAATCCCAGCAGAGGTAGGTAGATCTCTTAAGTTACAAGACAGCCAGGGCTACCTTGTCTCCAAAAAAAAGATTGACAGAAAGTCAAGAGGGAGGGGTATAACAGATACCTACCTATAAGGTGACCTGCAGGTCTCACTGCAGAGGGGTCACAGTGCTTTCTTGTTTGGAGAGAGCTATGTGTTTCATATAACAGACTTCCATGAAAAAGAAAGGAACCAATCACACCTTGTGATAAACAGTAGAGACACAAAGTTTTCTACATCTATGTGGCAAGCAAGGGAGCCACTTATAAACATGGACAGAAGAAACAAGACTCCAAGAGGAGTGGAAGATGAAGGTTCTAATTTGGCTGCAATATAGAGGTGTTACAAACCTACCTGAAAGCAGGGCTAGGTAAAATGTTCTGTCCTGCCATATTTGTTGGCCTCTGTAAAATGGAAGTCCAAGGAGAGGGGATAGTTTTTCATCTAAAACTCCAGGGCTTTGGCTTGATACTATGTCCACTCTCAGTAACTGCATATTCACACACATGGTAGGAACAGGAACACATCAAAAAGGTTACTGTGGTGCCAGTTACTAACTTGTGTTATCTCCAAGTCAACATTTCTTTTTTTTTTTCTTTTTTTTTTTTTTTAAACAAATTTATTGATAAAGCCAGGTCAATAAACATGGTAATAACACTCCACCCGGAATGAGAAAATGAAATAAGCTGCATTGAGTGCCATTTGGTATTTGTAAGCCCTGATTTCTTTTTAAGTAGTTTGTTAATATAAATTTATTTTCACTAAGTATATTATCTGATATCTCTCTCTCTCTCTCTCTCTCTCTCTCTCTCTCTCTCTCTCTCTCTCTCTCTTTTTGTTTTTTTGTTTCTGTATAGCCCTGGCTGTCCTGGACCTCACTTTGTAGACCAGGCTGGCCTTGAATTTGAACTCAAATCCGCCTGCCTCTGCCTCCCAAGTGCTGAGATTAAAGGCGTGCATCACCACGCTTGGCTTTATCTGATGTCTTAATTCCTAGGCCTCACCTTAAAATAGCTATTTTGATTTTCCTGCCCCCTCTTCAGATCTATGGTGCCATTGCTTCAGTTGATATCAAGGGGCTCACCCATGTCCTTTGAAGATTCGAGTCGGATCATCCCACTCTTTTACCTCTTCAGCTCCTTGTTCAGTCATTCACTCATCTCCATACATGACAATGAATTTTTCGGTGACCCCATAGAAGGTAAGAATTTTGAAAAGTGAGTTTGCTGCTGGCTTTATGGCCTATCAGTTTTAAGGGTAATTGAAAGGCTCTCGAGACACCCACCCCCCCTTTTTTTTTCTTCTTTAAGTTTTGCTGTGTATATTGATTTGGGGGGAAAAATGGTTGAAAATTGGTTGTTTTAGTTGTAGGTCAGAGACAATCATCCATGATGCCTTTTACTCTGGAGGAGTTAATCCTGCTGTCAAGATGCCTTCGAGATGCCTGTTTGGGGATCATCAAGCTAGCATACCCGGAAACAAAGCCAGAAGTTCGGGAAGAATATGTCACCGCATTTCAGAGTATTGGGGTCACTACTAATTCTGAGATGCAGCAGTGCATACAAATGGAACAGAAGCGATGGGTTCAGTTGTTCAAGGTATGTGGCATGTCAGATTGTATCCAGCACTGACTTGTTTTTGTTTAGTTTCTTTTAGGAGAAATTTGGAGGTTGGTTTCAGGCATAATTTTAATTTACAAAACTTCTAAGAAAAGCCTTATCTTTATTTTATATCTGTTTCATTTTAAAAGTATTGCTTTTGTGCTGATGAAATGTCTCAGTAAATAAAAGTTCTTTCTACCAACTCTAGAGACCTGAGCTGAGTCCTGTATCATATACAGTGAAAGGAGAAAACTGGCTCTCAAAAGTCTTCTGACTTTCACATAAGTGCTTCAGCAGAAAACAAAAAATAAAACCCTTGCTTTCACAGTGAATACCTGTGTAAAATGTCTTAAGGCTATCCTTGACAAGCTAAAAAATGTAATAAAATATTTTAAATGTTTTCATTTTTATTTTCATTAAAAGATTTTTTTCTTGGTAAAAATTATTTTTAATCTTTAAGATGGAATAAAAAAAGATGAATCAGTTTTTGATGCATATTGTATATAAATTACTCCAGAATGAATTCATTTTTAACCATGGAAAAAAAGAAGTTATGGGGTACCGTGGCTGGAATGCTGGGAGGAGTGGGTGACAGGGTTAAAAAAAAAAAAGCATGAAAAGGTGCTTGACTCTGACCCCCATGCAATTTCTGCTGCAAACACATCTAGTCAGCTAAAATTGCTCGTTAAAGGAGAGCAGAAGAAATGCATCTTCCAAATTGAATGCTAGATTTACAGGCCGTTTAATACCAGTGACCTTTCAAACACTAATGTTCCATGAGAGTCATCAGCTGTCCCTTCAGGTCTTTTATCACTGCTTTTCTCGAGCTATCTGTTTAATTGAAAGAAGTTAATTGAATGAAAATGATCAACTAAGCTTGTATTAATATTGCTAATGGAACTTTCTTCTTGGCCATGTTTGGAGAAAGATGTCAAGCTAGACTTTAGGAAAGACCCATTAATGCTTGCACTTAACCTGATGGGCTAATTAAGGACTGCTTATTCATCCTACAAGTCCATGAGAGTCTCTCTGCAGCCCATTCTGCCTGATTTTACAACACATTTCACTTAGAAGCATAAGCATTAGCAGCAGTGAAAGTAACTGATAATGTTTTGATTGCATGAATTCAGGCCTAATGCATCATTGAATTCATAATTTGTGCAGATTGGTGTATTACATGTTTGCACAATTTATTTTAATCACCTTTCTCTCTGTATTTCTAAGTAAACCTTAAAAGTTGCCTGCTGAGCCCTTCCTTGAAGATGGGCTGTTTTGTATCTTTTCTAGGTATCTAGAATAAACTATCTCACTTCAGACTTGGAATGCTTGTGTGGGTGTTCATGAATATGAACCATATGGTAGCATATATGCTTTCTTGTCTATGTGTAATTAAGCTCTGAGATCTTTGCTAGTAACATTTCCCTTAATGTGAGACACTAGGTTTTGTGTACACTAGAAGATAGTCACTGTTTTATAGTTCCTACTGGATGTTTTATAATTTTGTATGACAGTCTTTGAGGCTTAGGAATATCTGAATTTAATAATGCTACATAAGTTTTTTTTACCCTGACCTTATTTTATTTTCCTTAAACATTAAAATAAAGATTTTTGTGAAGCCAAATGAAATAATGCACACTAGTCATCTCTCAGGTTGCTGAGGCAGAATGATTTGCAAGCATGGAACCAGCCTGAGCTCTAGTGAGTTGAAGGTGAATTAACAAGACCCTGTCTCAAGCACCTTCTTGGGGAAGAGGTAGGAAATGCTGCTTGATACGTCTTTGTGTCTGGCTACCACATTTAATGGGCCCTAGCAAAGACAGTGTGTCAGGGAGGCAGGCCCATTTATATGCATCGCCACATAGAGAGTAGTATGTGTTATGGTAGATAATTCTTGCTCTCTTATATATAATGTATATGGAAGTGAAAGAGAGAGATTGAACCCAGAGCTTTGTACATGCTAGGTAAGCAGTCTACCACTGAACTACATCTAAAATCCTAATAGCTAACTTACTTACTTTCTTTCTTTCTTTCTTTCTTTCTTTCTTTCTTTCTTTCTTTCTTTCTTTTTGATATGTTTAGATTTGAAATTGTGTTTTAACAAAGACCTTTGACCTTAGAATATAATTGTTTAAAGAACATATACCCAACCAATTTTATACCACCTGCCATGCATAGTCTAGAAATAATACAAACCAGTATTACCCATGAATGATGATCAGCTGCTGTTAGCTTTTCTTATAAGAGAAAATAACATTTATATCAAATACCATAAACAGAAGGGTTTTGTCACTTTTTTCCTAAAAGCAAGCTTTGCCTGTCTGTTCATATGGTAGTGATTCTATATGGGAGATGTTAACTGTTGTCTCTACATTGTCTGCACCATTTATGTGTACTACAGTACCAAATTAAATTTGAAACATTGACAGTAAAACCAACCCAAGGAGGTAAAAGCATTTGCCATTAATTTCTTGCTTTTTGTTAACTGACAGAATTGCAAACGCTGAGACTAGGCTTTCTACTTCAGAGCAGACCATTTTCATTTTTCAGTCAAAGAAAATCTTGAATTGAGAGGCTCTGTTAATTTGTCACAGAACATAGAATCTAATTGCTTAAAGTCATCTTTACTTGTCACCTTAGGAATTGAGATCTGTTCCTGAACTCTGCATCAACACTGTTAAAACATGTAATGCATATGTCAACTTTATGAACTTCTTTTTGAAGTGTAATTTATAGCTATAATCATGTTAACCTCATGGAGAAGTAGGAAAACTTGCTTGATATGTTTTTGTATCTGGCTACCACATTTAATGGGCCTTAGCAAAAGCAGTGTGTCAGGAAAGCAGACGCAGCTATATGCATCGCCACATAGAGAGTAGAGTGTACTGTTGTAGATGATTCTTGTCCTTTTGAGTGTTGCTTTATATTTTCCATTTGAAAGAAAAAAATGTTCTGGTTGTGGTGATGAACCTGGTACATCCCAATACTTGGGAGATTGAGGCAGGAAGATCATAAGTTTCAGACCGACGTGGGATCTGTATGGATTCTTTAAAAACCTAAGGCTAATTTGGTTATGGGACAGAAAAACAAAGTTGAAACTTGACTTTTAGCTTCCTCTCTGCTGACTAGCCCTCATACTATAGACCTGTCAAAAGGCCACGGCACAGGAAGGTCCTGTGCCGTAGTGGGGAAGCCTGTTCTTTGCTAACTGAACATGATGTCCATATCACATTACTTTCTAAATACGAGCTTATAGAATAGTTCTGTTGTCAGATTTGGTCAGAAAGCTTCTCTTTGCAGTGATGAGCACTTAGTTCAAAGACTGATTACTGGCCAAATTACTAAGAATAAATGACCCATAAATGGGACATCCATACCTGTCTTAGGGTTTCTGTTGCAACTCTTACAAAGGAAAACATTTATTAGGGGGATAACTTAACTAACAGTTTAGAATATTAGTCCATTATTGTCATGGCATGCAGGCAGGCATGGTGCTGGAGAAGTAGCTGGGAGTCCTACATTCACATCTGAAGGCAGCAAGAAGAGAGCATGCCACTTGGCCTGGCTTGAATATTTGAAACTTCAAAGCCTAACCTCAGTGGCACACTTCCAACAAAGCCACAGATACTCCAGCAATACCTCCTAATAGTGCCTCTCCCTATGGGGGCCATTTTCATTCAGACCGTTACAATATCCAAGGCTGGGGAACACAGTGGGAGAGTGAGTAGGAATGCAATTAGTAGAATTAGAGAAAGGGAATAGGTGTGGAATGTCGATTTTTAGTCACAACATGACTGTTACATTTTTAAAAAAGAGTTATTTTATGCATATGGGTGCACTGTAGCTGTCTTCAGACACACCAGAAGAGGGCATCAGATTCTATTACAGATGGTTGTGAACCACCATGTGGTTGCTGGGAATTGACCTCAGGACTTCTGGAAGAGCAGTCTGCTCTCATCTGCTGAGCCATCTCTCCAGCCCTAGCTGCTGCACTCTTGAACTCACATCAGCTATGCTTGTCTTCACAATATTAGGTCCTTCAGTAGCCTATCTTTGAAGTGGGAAGGTCTCCTGAAATAAGGTTTAACATAGTCAATTCATGAAAGAGGGGGAAATTTTCCTTGAGTATTATAGCCACTGGTAAGGTGCTCGTGATTTTGTAACCTCTCATCTGTACTCCTGTTAACAACTATAACAAATCTATCTTACTGGAGGAGATGAATGTGCTTAAAGTACACTGTATATATGAAAGCATCATAAAACCCAATTTTATTTAGAGTTACTATGTATTTATTTCAAGAACATTATTAAAAAGCTACCCGGGTATGAAAATGTGGCTTAGTAGTAAGTAGAACATTTGCCTAGCAAATGGGTTCTGTACCCCGCTCTGAAGAAAAAAAGACAACCAACAACCCAACTTTTTTTTCTCCCATAATTAAAATTTTATTGAAAAATGGATTCCAATATTGGAGATTGTTGTTTTACACTTTATAAAATCAAACATAATTATGTTGTCTTGGTAGAATAACTGAACTAGATAAGGCTTTCTGTGAAAAATAAATTCGAGAACTTATATAAATTAATGTTGCTTTCTTCTAAAAGCACAGCCTTCTCCTACGGGCTAGCACAACTGTTGAACAGCCTATCCAAAGTTTAGTTTTCAGCTCACTTCTGAGCCTGGCTGAGAACTAATAGTCTTCTAGTAAGTAACCTGGATATTCACATTAGTGAAGTAAGAATTTGGGCTTTTCTTCTTCCAAGGAAGGGTGTAATAAGATCTCTAGTCAGAGGATGGTGATAGCTCTGCTAGCATGGCTGCTCCAGATCTGTGAGGTGAGGTGCAACAACCCAATTTTAGAACAAAGTGAATGGATACAACCAGTGTCCTGGCTAAGATCCTGATGTACATGTTCACAGGAGTCTCTTGAGTGATGATGGACCTGTGTTCTATTTTTGAAGATCTGTTCTGCCTATACTTATAATTGAGATGGGCTGGGTGGTTTTGTTGTTGTTTTACTTCAGGCTGGCCTCGAACTCAGAAATCCCCCTGCCTCTGCCTCCCAAGTGCTGGGATTAAAGGCATGTGCCACCAAGCCCAGCTCAACTACTGATTCCTTAAGTAACCCAATACTGGCTGCCCAGTGCTAGGGAATGGCAGAGAACTGAGACTGGGCCTGGGCAGTATCATTGTGTAATGAGGGCTTGCAGTAGACTCATTGTGTTCTTTCCATTTCCTGTAAGAGAGTCTCTTATGCCAGGTGATGCTCCTGTAACAGCATGCCACTAGTTTTCTCACATTCCTTTTGTCACTGAACTGCCACTGCTGTAAAATGTGGCATAAAGCAAATTCCTCGAAACCAAGGTTCTAGTACTTTTATTTATTCATAAACAGCAAAAAGCAAATAAATGGTAAAACAGGCCCACACTTCGTTTGTTCTTTTGTTCACACACATGCTCTTTACTAACCTTTCCAGCCCGGAGGGCATAGCCTAGCTCTCGGCAGCACACAGGTAAATTCCTTGCTTTCGGATCCTCTGGAGCTGAGCCCGCAGTGCAGGCTTTGTTGTCCAAGTGGTGTGTGTCCGCCTGAGCGTCCGTCCACTTGGGGTCCAAGCAGATTATTTCTCAGCATAAAGTTTTCTCTGCTGGGTCCTCGGAAGGTGAGCAATTTTGCCGTGCCAGACTGGAGTTTTGTTTTTTTTTTTGTTTTTGTTTTTGTTTTTTTTTTTTTTGGTTTTTGGTTTTTCGAGACAGGGTTTCTCTGTATAGCCCTGGCTGTCCTGGAGCTCACTTTTGTAGACCAGGCTGGCCTCGAACTCAGAAATCCGCTTGCCTCTGCCTCCCGAGTGCTGGGATTAAAGGCGTGCACCATCACGCTCGGCATCAGACTGGAGTTTTTAAGCTAAATTCAGCCTATTACAACAAAGGTGTTCCACACATTATTTCATGCATTTAACACTTGTGAATGCTTGCACACACATGCTCTCTATGGCCTGGTTTTTATAGTTACCTAGGGCCCTGGGCATGATCCATGGGTTGCCCCACAGAGGAGCTCAGGCAGTGGGCATGAGTTCTTTATCACTCTGGGCCCATTTTCCAAGGCTTGGTTTTCATGACTATCTGTGGCCCCAGGAAGTGCAAGTCTAGTGGCCTCCAGACTGGCAACTTTTACAGCATTGGGAAAAATGCCCCCCCGAGGCTATGTGTTCTTTACACCTTTGAATGTATTCTTCATTTGAAATCAAGTCTTTAAAAAGTTGTCCTTTCATGTATTTATCACATTGTACATTTGCCCCTTTCAGTATCTAGAAGTTTGTGCTGCTGATTATGCCTGTTGCTAGACAAGGTGAATCTCTGGCACTAGGCAGGGTTGCAAGTTTGTGGCTTCCTGGGCTCCAGTGGGGGTTAAGGTTCACTTAGACAACTTAGTGAATGAGACTCTGTCTCAAAATAAAAATGGGAATATAGTTCAGTAGTTAAATCCCTATCCAGAAAACATGAGGCTTTAGATTAAATCCTTAGTTTAAAAAAAAAAGCTATGCTGTTTGGTTTTAATTATTATACTTTTATCTTGCAGTTGCTTTTCAAAATAGGTTGTATGTATGCCAGTCATCTCCATCCAAGTGTTGTCATTCAGTTTACAGATGTAGTTAAAACATGGTAGTATTATATCTTGTTACTGTATGATGGCTAGTTGGACACTTCCCTGAGCTTCTCAATCTGTCAGCAGGATTTCCTAACATCATCAAAACCAGAACTCTATAAACATAAGGATCTTGTAAAAAAAAAGATAGATTGTATTAATGTATAATCTGTAACTGGGCAGTTGTCAGCTGGCACTTTCATAAGAAATCTGTATGTTTCTAGTGACTAACTTTTTAATTTTAATATTGGGGTTGAAGGAAACCAGTTTGTAAGTTATTACTGTGCTGCATGTGAATGCTTGCATAATTACTGAGTTCATTTCCAAGTACTGAGTTATTTTTATTCTGAATATTTATTGTAAATCACTGATCTAGGATGAGGGACAGCAGATAATACATCAACCATATATATGTCGTATTTATGAAAGCTGCTAACACTGTGTTACAGATGCAGCTGGTCATTCTAAAGTATGCTTCTTTGCTTTCATTTCTTATAAACCACATTGGTTCTCAAGTCCTTCAGACTCATCTCTGTAACAGTTCAGAGTGGCAGTTTGCCTGGCTCCACTTAAACCGTTATGGACTGAGGTGTGAGTGGTGATGCCCCCCCTATGTGGATATTTGTTACCCTCCCAGATGATCTCCACATGTTGTATAGGCTGGGAACCACAAGCCTGAATCTGTAGAAAACTCACTTTGTGCAAGTTTTTATAACCTTTGTTCAAAGTTTCCCAAGATGGGTATACCTATAACTTTGTTACAACTTATATCTAAGAGTCTTAGAGTCTTTCTATTTGGTATATTTTTCCAGAAATTTTGATTGAGTAATTAGAAAGAAAAACTATCTTGTGAATTTTGCATTGGGCATGTGTTTAAAGCCATCTCTCCAGTTGTTCTTGCCTTCATCATCTTGAGTGTACTTTTCTGTGGGCCACCTCTGCAGACTTGTCCGTCCTTTCTGCTAAAGTTGTCATCGTGGTTGGCATTTCATTGCTGAGTGTGTGCACAAAAGTAATGTGAGCATGAATCCAATCACATTTTCATGGTTTGTTAAATTATATATTTTTCTATAAGTCTGAGAAGAAAAATAGTTCACATGGAGGGAAAATGTTAGTTAGCTTCTAAGAGTATTTAACAATACTTGTGCCAGATTAAAATTACAGATTACCCGGTGTATTTGGATTGTACCTAAATTGTATATAATTTTTAAAATATAATTTTACCTCCTAAAATTTTGGACAAACTTATACTACTTACTTTTTTTCAAGGTTTTATTGTTTTTAATTATGTGTCTGTAGGTATGTGCACATGAGTCAAGTTACATCAGAAATTGAGAAGAAGGCATTAGATCCCTTGGCACTGGCGTAATAGGCAGCTGTGAGTCACCCACCAGTGTTGATGGTAGGGACTAAGCTCAGGTCCTCTGGATGAGCAGCATGTACTCCTAACTGATGAGCTATCTCTCCAGCCACCTACTTATATTTTTTAAAAGTTGTTTCATATTTATGTGAAATTGGAACTTGAAGATTTTCTGAATGATATGTTTATACATATTTATTTGGGGGTACATGAAACAGCGCATGTATGAAGGTTATAGTACAACTTGTGGGAGTTGGTTCTCTGTGGGTCTGTGTTCTGCCTCACTGCAGTTGGGGAGTGTGAAGGCAGCTTGGGAGGTTTTAGGCTACAAACATAGCCCAAGATGGGTGCCCCAGCCTGGGTGAGAAACAGGAAGGCAAGCTGGGGTTCCCAACCTCCTGAACACCCAGATGCTGCTGGGAGCCATGAGGAGTCAGGACTGGGCAGTGGGCTGCTGTTGAGCCTAGGGCCCAGACTCTGCCTTAGCTCAGGGTTGAGTGTTTGGAGTGGGGGAGTTTTAACTGACATGGGTCTGTATGATGAAGGCTTTCCCCCCACATCAGTTCTTGATGAGATAGAGTCCTTACTTTTCCAAACTGTTTATTGGTAATGGAAAAATAGTTGTATACGACTTACTCAGGGTAGACCAGAGATTAATTAAATACCTTTTGTAGGAAGGAATGTCCGAGAAGGGACACTTATTGGCTAAACTCTAGAGGCCCGTCTATCCAGATACCTCATTAGCATGAGGAACTTTGTAATCTATGCTACCTGACTTCCTGATTCTCATGTGGGGTGTCATGATCACGTGTTTCAGGGCAAGAAACTGGTAGTAGATGAAACATCTACTGTTCTCAGGAGAATTTACCGGGGTTTCTGAATCCATTCAACCTTCCCACTTTTTGCTTGGTGACACAGTTCCATATGCTTCACAGTTCTCGGCTTCTATGGTGTGATTCCTTGGGAATTAAACTCCTGTCAATCTTGGTAGTAAGCATTTTTACTCACTGAGTAATCTTGCCAGCTCTAAAAAGTACATTTCTATGTAGTGTAGAAAGGAGATCTTTTTTTTTTTTTTTTTTTTTAGAGAGTACTGATAGATTTCTTTAATCATACCAATGACTTTTAATCTCAGATCAATTACTGAAAACTCCCAGGCCCCTAGGTGTACTGGCTGGTTTTATGTGTCAACTTGACACAGGCTGGGGTTATCACAGAGAAAGGAGCTTCAGTTTGGGAAGTCCCTCCATGAGATCCAGCTGTGGGGTATTTTATCAATTAGTGATCAAGGGAGAAAGGTCCCTTGTGAGTGGGACCATCTCTGGGCTGGCAATCTTGGGTTTTATAAGAGAGCAGGCTGAGCAAGCCAGGGGAAGCAAGCCAGTAAGGAACATCCCTCCATGGCCTCTGCATCAGCTCCTGCTTCCTGACCTGCTTGATTTCCAGTCCTGATTTCCTTAGTGATGAACAGCAATGTGGAAGTGTAAGCTGAATAAACCCTTTGCTCCCCAACTTGCTTCTTGGTCATGATGTTTGTGCAGGAATAGAAACCCTGACTAAGATTACACTAGATAATTTGTGGGCTCTCTTCCAAAGGCGCTCATGGCATAGCCAAAGCAGAGCTAATGCTTTAAGAACATTCAAAGGATACACATAGCTTTGATGTTGCAGTTGAGAATGGCCAATTTGAGAAACCCTGTTTCCAAACAGGGTTTCTTTGTGTTTCTTTGTATGTTAAGAGACTGTAGAGGCTCAGGCAAGGTATGTGGGGGAAAATAGAGATTTAGTAGGGTGCTGTTCATGTGGTATTTCTCAGAAAAACTAATCCACATACTAACAGAGTGAGCCTCTTTACAGTCCATGTGAGCACTGCCAGAATTCTGCCTTAAAAATTCCAGCCAAGGGGCTAAAGATGCTTGTTGGTATGAATACTGTTCCTCTTGCAAAGGATCCAGGTTCAGTTCCTAAGTCCAAAATGGACTCATAACCATCTATATCTCCAATTTCAGGAGATCATGTGCTGTCTTTTGACCTTCAAGGATACCAGGTACATGCATGGTGCACATGCATACATTCAGCCAAAACACTAATACACATATAAAATAAATCTAAAGAGGGTTCTATTAAACAAAAAAATTTCAAAATGTGGTGGTACAGGCCTGTAATCATTGGTACTTTGGCAGGAGGATGTAGAGCTCTATGAGACCTTGTTTGAAAAAAGAAAAAAATAGAAAACAATTTTACCCAATTTATACTGTATTGTGGGGGCAGGGTGGTTTGTGTGTGTGTGCCCGCGTGTGTGTAATTGATTGCACACGTGTGTGCGCAATGTGTAATTGATATATAATGAGTTGTGTGTAGCTGCTACCCCTAGAGAGCAGAGAGTGTATTGGATCCCCTGGAGCTAGAATTACAAGTGTTTGTGAGCTACTTGATACGAGTGCTGTGACTGAATTTGGATCCTTTACAAGAAAAGGGAGTCATTCTTAATTGTTGAGCTGTCTCTCCATTCCTCAGTCCCTGGCTTCTTGGGATTTTTTTGTTTTGTTGTGTGTCCCCTCCCCCCCTTTGGTTTTTCAAAACAGAATTTCTTTGTGTTGCCCTAGCTGTCTTGGAATTCTGTAGACCAATCTGGTCTTGAACTAACAGATCCACCTGCCTCTGTCTCTCTAGTGCTGGGATTAAATGTATGTGTCAGCACCCTGTGAATCGCAGGTTCCCTCTTGCTAGTTGAGAAGTGACCTTTGTTTGTTCATTTGTTTTAAGACAGGGTCAGCTGACCTCATTTCTTAAAGATCACTTTATGTGTGCAGTTATGTTGCTTTTCTGTTTCTATTGGTAACAACTGGTTTGTTCTTCCAGCCTGTTCTTGTCCCTAAAGGAGGCTTTTTGTCACATCCATTTTTATCATGTAGACAAACACCGGTGTCTGATCTGATTAATGGTAGTGCCAACTCTATAATGTTTTAATCTGTATGACACTGCCCTGTTCTTTTTCTTCAGGTTATCACCAACCTAGTGAAAATGCTGAAGTCTAGAGACACGAGGAGAAATTTCTGTCCTCCAAACCACTGGCTGTCAGAACAAGAGGATATCAAAGCAGATAAAGTTAGTGGAAAATCTCCCTAATACTTCGTATTAAAGATGGGTTTCTCAGCTTTTGTATTATAGGAAGTGTAAGCCTTTTTAAATTGTGCAACTCTTCACTTAACTTTGAGGATGTATCAACATTTTAGGCAAAAAAAAAAATATCAAAGGACAAGGTATGTAGCAGCAGCATTGACCTAGACAGCATCCTGATAATAATTATCTTGATTGTACTGTCAGTGCCTCAGGTTGTAGTGAAACCCACTGATTGTCTAGTGTAGTTGAAATCAATGTCACTTTTTAGTAATACTACTATTAAATGTTTGTCATTAGTTAAAAGAGATGGGTTTTATCCTATGTTTAGCAATTCATTATTGCTAAAATCTGAACCTAAAACAGACTTAATCTTCCAGATCACCAGGAAGAGTGTACATCAAGTGTGCTAATGTGTTTTAGAATCTATAAGAGTAGAAGACAGTCAGATATGAGACAGGGATACAGGGGCAGCAAGAATCCAGGACAGGAATGTGGCAGGACATTGGAGGTATGTCTATGTCTTCAGGGACAAGCCATCTTTAAGTTGAACCTAATACTTTCAGCTCCACGGACTGGCAGAGTTTGCACATGGTCATGTCTTGCAAAGTGAACAGCTCCAGGGGCAGATGGATGACTCTAAAGAACTTTTTTTCACCAACACAAAAGAACTTTAGCATGGTAGTAGTTCTAGGTTTTGACGTGTGGTGACCTGTGACTACCAGTAGAAGCTGCTGAGGTATGAAGAAAGGTTAAGGACTCCTGAGAACCCTTCCTTCCAGACATGTACACTGTCCAATGGACTCTGAGTAACACTGAATAGCTGCATGGCCTGGCCTCATACAGTAACTACAAGTTTGCAGTGGTACTAAAGAGAAAAAGAACTTTATTCATCAATTTTATAGAATATGAAGGAGTCATGCCATTTTGAAACTTCTCTTGAAAGAAGTAGTAAACATTTGGCATGCCTCTCTAAGACAGTAGTGATACCTTCCTATTTATGCATTTCTTCCACATAATGGGTGTCATATTTTGTGATTTCAGGGAAGGGTGTAACATTTCACCATACACATTGAGCCATTGCAAGTAGTGGGTACATTCCAGACCATAAACAATAGCTTGTACCTTCGTTGAAAAAAAAAATTACAAAAACCAAAACTAAAGCATTAGAAGAATTTACAGATTAAAGAAAAACTTTAATATAATCTTTTGAAAGATATAATATTTGTTATTTTTTAAATGTGGTATGCTTTGTTTCATAATTATATCATTGTTATTTTACTGTACCCTGACTACAATTCCCTTTAAAGTATTCAAGGTTAAATTATGAGGACATGTGAGGCAGCCTGGACTGGACAGGAATAGACAGCCAGCTCCTTAGGTGCTGAAACAAAAGAAAGTGCTGACAGCAGTTGATTCCCATAGGTTACCCAGCTCTATGTACCTGCATCTAGACATGTGTGGCGATTCCGGAGGATGGGCAGGATTGGCCCATTGCAGTCCACCCTGGAGGGTGAGTTCTCAGTTTGCACTTCTTTCCCCAGGATGAATACGCTGTAGCATTCACTCCTTTTACTGTTAGCTCTGTTTTTTGTTTGTTTGTTTGTTTGTTTGTTTTGTTTTGTTGCTTTTTTTTTTCTGAACACCACATGGAGTATTTTCATTATCGTTTCCAGTAAAAATCAGCTTGTGTAACCCTTGAAGACAGGTAGAAAGTTATTGCTATCTCACTTTTTCTGAAATGTGGGGCTGTTAGACAAGCCACAGGTATAGCCTGAGGTTCTGTGGATCATAGCTCTTTCTTTGCTCACTCTGCAGAATTCCTATGAGTAGTTACGCCCTGTGAAGGACATTTGGTTATTTTGTTAGTCTTTGGTGAATATTAATGTAGCTACTGTTATTATCAGTATGCAAGTATGTGTGTGAACATACAGCCATGTACATACTTTATAAAAAGGAAAAAAACAAAAACAAAACTGCAGAACTGTTTTCTGAAGTAGCTGTACCACCTTACATTCAGACCAGAGATAGATGTTTTATATACTGGTACTTTGTATCTTATCCAGTACTTGGAATTGTCATGTTTTGTTTGGTTTGGTTGGTTTTTTTCTTCTTTGGCACCAGATCTCACTATGTAGCCTTAACTGGTGTAAAGATCTATCTCTGTCTCTGCCTTACAAGTACTGGAATTAAAGTCAGAGACCAAATATTTTGGGTTCAGACTGTCTTAGGGAATCTGACCTAAGTTTGAACTCAAGTAAATTTAACAGGCTGATACCACCAGTCTCCAGGTTACAAGCCTGCCACTGCCTAACAACCACCAATCTGGAGGAAAGTAGAAGTTAACTTTGACTCCCAACATCAGCCAGTTATGCTAAAGGCCACAGTAGCCCCTCAGCCCCCCCTCCCCCCAATTAGATGCTTGCCAGGCTAGAAACACTCAACTTTCACTTGTCATTTTGTATAAAACCTTGTCCTGATGAGCATTCAGAGCTTTTCTCCACTGGAACCATCATGTGGGTCAACAGTGAGTTAAGCCCAAGCTTGAGCTTATAAATAAAGACCTTTATGTGATTGTATTGAATCGGCTTCTGATTGGTCCTGTGGGGTTCACAACCATTTCCTGGTACTACAAAAGGTGTGCCCCACAATGCCTTCCTGGGATTGTCATTTTCAAAAGATTATCTTCTGGATATGACATAGTCATTGCAGTAATGAGTAGTAACTATGGTTGCCTAGCCTTTCAGCATACTGGCATGGGTGAGGGAGGAAGGTCATAGACTTCACAACTCCTTAGCAGTTAACATTTGGTGAGGAAGTAGGAGGACATTTTCTTCAGTAACATGGCCCCTGATTGGCTGCCCATGCTCCAGTAAATAACTTTTTTCCCATGTACCTATAAGAAACTCTGGTTGAGGGCCGGGCGTGGTGGTGCACGCCGTTAATCCCAGCACTCGGGAGGCAGAGGCAGAGGCAGGCGGATTTCTGAGTTCAAGGCCAGCCTGGTCTACAAAGTGAGTTCCAGGACAGCCAGGACTATAAAGAGAAACCCTGGGCTGGTGAGATGGCTCAGCGGGTTAGAGCACCCGACTGCTCTTCCGAAGGTGATGAGTTCAAATCCCAGCAACCACATGGTGGCTTACAACCACCGGTAACAAGATATGACACCCTCCTCTGGTGCGTCTGAAGTCAGCTACAGCGTACTTATGAAGAATAATAAGAAATGAATCCTTGGACCAGAGAGACCAACCGGAGCAAGCCAGGCTGTCCGGAGCGAGCGGAGCCGAACGGGGATGGCCGGAGCGAGCGGGGCTGGCTGGAACAAGCCGGGGCCGTACGGGGGCGGCCGGGAGCAAGTGGGGCTGGCCGGAGCGAGCGGGGTCGAGCAGAGCGAGCGAGGTTGACCGGAACAAGAGAAAAAAAAAAAAAAGAGAAACCCTGTCTCGAAAAACAACAACAACAAAAAAAGAAACTCTGGTTGAAGGGCTAGAGAGATGGCTCAGCATTTAAAAGCACTGACTGCTCTTCCAAAGGTCTGAGTTCAATTCCCAGCAACCACATGGTGGTTCACAACCATCTATAAATAGGATCCTTTTTTGGTGTGTCTGAAGACAGCTACAATGCACTCATAAATAAAATAAATAAATCCGCCGGGTGTGGTGGCGCACGCCTGTAATCCCAGCACTTGAGAGGCAGAGGCAGGCGGATTTCTAAGTTCGAGGCCAGGCTGGTCTACAGAGTGAGTTCCAGGACAGCCAGGACTACTCAGAGAAACCCTGTCTCGAAAAACCAAAATAAATAAATAAATAAATAAATAAATCCGAGAGAGAGAGAGAGAGAGAGAGAGAGAGAGAGAGAGAGAGAGAGACAACTCAGTATATCACTGGGAAAAAACATGCAACATAAAAGTTAAAAGGAAGCCCAGCTGTGAGGAGAGTGATGAACTAGAGTAAGAGGAGGATAGGAGGATAATGGGTCATAAATACACGTGTGAACTTGTCAAAACTTTTTTTTTTTTTTTTTAACTAAAATTGTAACCATTCAGGGCTACACAGAGAAACCCTGTCTCGGAAAAAAATAAAATAAAATAGCCATTTAAAAAGGTACATGGCAGACTGTAATGCGGTGATAAGGCACTTGCTTAACCTTGCCATACCCTATGGTTCATCCCTAGCTCCACTGAGTAATGGTATTGTTTTGCTTGTTTTGTTTTAATTATTGCATGCTATGGGTATAGTTTCTTTATTTGTTATAAAATTTGCCTCTCTGGCTTGCCTTTTTTTTTTTTTTTTTTGGAGACAGGGTCTCTGATGCAGGTCAGACCATTCTGGAAATCACTCTGCAGTCAAGGCTAACCTCCAACTTACAGAGATCCCCCTGCCTCCATCTCCCAAGTGCTGTGGTGAAAAGTGTGTGCCACCACTGCCCAGCTATAAAGGAATCTTAAACTGTTAAGAATTATCCAGATTTTCTCTTTTCATTCAAATGAGTTTAAAAGGGCTAATTGTGATTCATTGTGCCAGGCTTTTTTTTCACTGTTGGGAAAGAATGGGTCCTAGGTTTACTAGTAACAGTATAGGCCCAATAGCTGTACAGCCTTTTCTTAGGCAACTTTTGACATGCTCCTATACCTATCCCTGAGGGAAAAGCAGCTTTATCCAAACCTTCCACTTCAACTCTGACATCCTGGGCCTCACCTGGTGAGTGTTAGCTGTTTTGTAGCTTACAACTGAAGATTGTCGACCTTACCACTCTGCATTTGTATTGCTTACCTAGCTAGAATGATATCAGATTTCAGATTGGGCCCAGAGGATGTGTTCATGGAAATAGCAATAGAATCACTAGGTTATTTCAAATCCTTAAAATGACTTTATAAATCCTGATTTTAGTAGCTATCACTGAATGGAAAGGAAAGCACAGGTGGACTAATGAGTTTTAACCTGTGTTGCAGTGGGTATGGAGTCCCTACCCCTGTCTGTGTCTGAGGAGCGACAGCTTGCCATCCTGACAGAACTGCCTTTTGTGGTTCCATTTGAGGAGCGAGTGAAGGTATGCCATTCAGACCCTGTAATGCTAACTTAACACAGTTCAACCGTTAACACACCACTTTTTAAAATCTTGCATTTCATCCTTAAAATCCAGCCAGATACTTCTCTGTATCCATGCTTTCCTTTGTAGCTGAGCAGCCTTTAGACTAGAGATTTCTAATAGTGGGACCTAATGAATGTTGTTTAAACTGTCAAAGTAAAATGAGAGTTTTTTTGTAAAGATGTTTTGTATACATTCATTAAAAAATCGGTATGACCATCACTGCTTTGAAAAATGAGTAGATATCTTAGTTCCTTGCCAGATGATTTTGAAAAATGTTTAAAAGTTTACATATATTTGTTTGCAGTTTAATTTGGACTATTCTGTTTATACTAGAAATTTTCTAGAAAGTGCTAGGTTTTTCTCTTAGGTACTGACCAAAATATTTTTCAGACCTTCATTCTTTGTTCAGGGCAAACAAAACAAACAAAACAAAAAATGGTCTGACTGACCTAGAGGCTCTAGGTCAGTGGTTTTCAACCTTCCTAATGCTGGGACCCTTTAATATAGTACTTCATGTTGTGGAGACACCCCCCCCCCCAAAAAAAAAAAAACCAAACAGTTAATTGTAATTTTGTTACTATTTTGTTGCTATTAAGAATGGTAATGTAGCCGGGCGTGGTGGCACACACCTTTAATCCCAGCACTCGGGAGGCAGAGGCAGGCGAATTTCTGAGTTCGAGGCCAGCCTGGTCTACAAAGTGAGCTCCAGGACAGCCAGGGCTATACAGAGAAACCCTGTCTCAAAAAACAAAACAAAAAAAAAAATGGTAATGTAAATATTTTTGAAGATAGAGGTTTGCTAAAGAGATCACCACCCACAATTTGAGAACTGCTGTTCTAGATATTCATAAAAATATCAACCCCCTGCAGGATATTGTGACATGTGCCTTTATCTCCCACTTGGAGAGACAGAAGCAGGTGGAGTTCTGTGAGTTCATAGGCTAGCCTAGTGTTGGGAGCTGTTTGCCTGTTTCTAAAAGCAGAGTAAAGTTTGCCTGCTTCTCTGAAGCAGAAAGAGAAAAAAAAACAGTCTGCCTGCCAGGGCCTGTTGAAAGATGCTGAGGCATCAAGGCAAGGGACTGAAGCTTCTGTCAACCTTGGTGGAAAGAACAGGGAGGTCTGTGGATGGGGACAGATGGCCTATGTATATTTCAGCAATTGTTTCTGTTAGCTTGTGGCTTTGCTTCCCATGGTACTGTAAAGTATACAAAGGCTAAGAAAAGTAAACTTGAGGCAGCTGGCTGCTGCTACTGTGGTATTGACCAGCAGTCCTCCCAAATCTAACTCCTGACTTTGCATCTTTTTCCTGCCTTTCCTATCTTAAATCTTTGTTTTCCCCCTCAGAGACTGTTCCACTAGTGCTAGCAGACCCAGCACAGCCAGTGATGTTATACAGAGAAACTCTGTCTTGGAGTAAAAACAAACCAAATAAGCAAACATATGCCAAAACACCATAGTACCCAACTCACCAAATAAGGAAACAAATGTCAAAACACCATAGTACCCAACTCCTGAGCTCCATCTACTGGTATTTCCACATTATAGACATGTGAATTTTATTTTTGGAAGAAGCATCACTTCCCTCCTAAATAGTATTTTGGACAGTGTTTGTGTGTGTACATGTGTATTCTAGAGTTTGTGCAGAAGTCAGAGAACAAGTTTTAGAAGTCCATTCTCTCCTATCATGGAGGTCCCAGACTGAACTCAGTCAGAGAGTGCTGAACATTTCAACAACCTCAACCTGTCTAGATTTATAAGTATGAACACAGACTATGACATGGGTCTTTCAAAGCTTAACTAAACAGGGGAAACAGCTTTAGAAATACTTTTAAATACTCTTCTCTTGAAAAAGTTAATATCTGCTACCTTGTATATAAAAACTGACACCAGAATTTATAGAAATATAAAGTTAAACTGTATTTAGCAGTTTTGTTTAGATTGTTTATACTTATATCAGAAAGTCTTTGGCGCTAATAACCTTATGACTTTCTTTCTTTATTTCTTTCTTTATTTCTTTCAGATCTTTCAAAGGTTGATTTATGCTGATAAGCAAGAAGTTCAAGGAGATGGTCCATTTCTGGATGGAATCAATGTTACTATAAGGAGAAATTATATTTATGAAGATGCTTATGACAAACTTTCTCCAGAAAATGGTAAATATATTTTTTCCTCTGTTGCCTGCATATGTTAGCAGGAACTTGAGAATTACTGTAGAAAAATAACAATTATTGCTGGCCATACTGGTGCACACCTTTAATTTCAGTACTCTCCAGGCAGAGGCAGGTGTATTTCTCTGACTTTGAGGCATCCTTGTATACTTACCAAGTACCAGGTCAGCCAAGGGTATATAGTAAGCACCTCTCTCAAAAAAAGAAATCCTGTTGAGCTGCTACTGGGTGGGATGGTACATGCATGCCTTTAAACCTAGTAGTACCAGGAAACGGGTGTGTGTGTGTGTGTGTGTGTAGATATAATCTTGGTAGTGGAATGCTTGACTAGCAGACTGGCTTGGTGAAGACCTAGTTTCAATTCCTTGGGAGGAAATTTTTTTTCCTGTTTATAATTTGTTCTTTATAACTTTAAAAGAAAAAAGTTGGTTTTAAAATCAGCCTGTCTGTCTGACTTTCCTCTTTTGTACTAAGGAGGAAACCCAGGTAAGTATTTTACCACTTTGCTGAACTCCCAGCCCTTTGTATGATTTTTTTTAACCTAAATATAGCAGATAAAACTTAGTAAATGTAAACTATTAAGTGGTATTCCTAAAACTGGTAAGTATCACAACAAACATTTTAGATTACCAAATTTTTCTTTTAAATACCTGCATTATAATGTTATATCTTCTTCATTTTGCTATCTCTAATTCCAAAACTGCAGGTGGTACCTATTTCATTCTTGTGGTGTAGTGTTCTTGAGACAGGGTCTCCCTATGTAGTCAGGCCTGGCTTGGGATTCATAATACTCGTGTTTCATCTTCCTGAGTGCTGTGATAGTGGCTTTGCATTCACTGTTTTTCATATACATGTAAATTGTTGGTCACATTACATTAAAATGTGCTGTCATAATATGTATTTTAAAAAATGCTCAGTAACAGTACTGTAAAGAATATTGGACTTCAATGATATGAAAGTCAGTGACGTGTTTTATCTTCTTTTAATACTTGACACTCGTAATGCGGTAATAGTAACAGTTTAAATTCAAGTATGTCGGGCTGGTGAGATGGCTCAGCGGGTTAGAGCACCCAACTGCTCTTCCGAAGGTGATGAGTTCAAATCCCAGCAACCACATGGTGGCTTACAACCACCCGTAACAAGATCTGACGCCCTCCTCTGGTGCGTCTGAAGTCAGCTACAGCGTACTTATGAAGAATAATAAGAAATGAATCCTTGGACCCGAGAGACCAACCGGAGCAAGCCAGGAGCGAGCGGAGCCGAACAGGGACGGCCGGAGCAAGCGGGGACGCCGGAGCTAGCAGGGCCGGAGCGAGTGGGGCCTAACGGGGACCGCCGGAACGAGCGGGGCCAAACCGGAGCAAGCGGAGCTGGCTGGAACAAGCGGGGGCCGTACGGGGGTGGCCGGGAGCAAGTGGGGCTGGCCGGAGCGAGCGGGGTCGAGCAGAGCGAGCGGGGTTGACCGGAACAAGGGGGAAAAAAAAATTCAAGTATGTCATACCCATGTATATACTACATATAACTAATGTTTGATCAGTACTCAGAGTAAAAACTTTGTCACCTTAGGTCCATGGTAGAGAATTAAATGGGAAATCATAGTTGCTTCTCTTTGAAGGGAGCCATTTAATTTTCTCCAATAAGAACTAAGCCTTCAGTTTGTAATAATTTTCACTGCCCAGCTAAAGAGCAAATGATGTCAATTAGATGATAGTAGAAGAAAACTGGTGCCAGCAGTTCCCTGCTGTACTCCGCAGATGTGGTCTTACATAACTAGATTTGTCATTTGAGCTGTGCAGTGCTCTCTCAAACCCTGTGTGTTGAACTATTGTCAGCTCAGGTCTGAGATCAAGATTGTTTCCATATATTATGGATCAGAGAGATGAACATAGGTACCTGGGGAGTCTAGGGAAGCATTCTCTTCAAAATCTAAGCATCTCTTCTTTGGAATCTCATAGCAGCCCTCATTTTTACTTTATTATCTAACCCATGTGTATCTCTCCCATTTATTTTATTTAAATATACCCTTTGCTAAGCATGCTCAGCAGATGCTTTAGTTGTACCTAAGCCCAGGGAAAAAGTATAGTTAGACAGGACAACATGAGATGTGTGAGTGATTATCATGGCAGCAAGGCTGGTGGACTGTCTGAAGAGATGAAACTGGAGCCAGAATGTTTGGGAAAGTTGATGAATAGTGTCTTACTGCTGTGATCAGACACCATGACCAAGGCAAGTTTTATAAAAGAACATTTAATTGGGGCTGGCTTACAGGTTCATAGGTTCAGTCTAGTATCATCAAGGCAAGAACATGAAAGCATCCAGGCAGGCAGGATGCAGCAAGGAGCTGAGAGTTCTACATCTTTATCTGAAGGCTGGTAGTAGAAGACTGACTCCCATTCGGCCAGGACAACAGTATTACAGCCCACACCCACAGGCCATACCTACTATAACAAGGCCACACTTCCCAATAGTGCCACTCCCTGGGCCAAGCATATACAAACCATCACATTCTACTCCTTGGCTCCCATAGACTTGTTCAAACACATGAGTCTATGGGGGCCATATCTAGCCATAGCATAATAAAAAGTGCATTTAGTCCAACTTCCAAAGTCCCTATAATCTATAGGAGTCTCAACATTGTTAAAAGTCCAAAGTTCAAAGGCTTTTTTGAAATCCATCACTTAAATGTAATCCCCAAAGCAAGATAGGAAACTAGCTGGACAAACTTCAAACTCTGCATCTCCACGTCTGATGTTAAAGCAGTTTTCAGATCTCCACTCCTTTTTCTCATCTTTGTTGACTGCAACAAACTTCTTTTCCTGGGATGGTTCCATTCTCTGTTAGCAGCATTCTTCAGGAGATATCCTATGGCTTTGCCATCTCAAACAACTTAGGGTCTCCAAGCTCCAATGTCACAGCTTTTTGTTTCAATATCTGGGATGCACACATGATCTTCTGGGCTCTTCCAAAGGGCTGGTGTCATGTCACCAGCTCTGCCCTCTGTACTGACCTCACCAGGTTGATCCACTCCACTACTGTTTATGTTCTTGGTGATCAGCCCATGGTACTGACATCTCCAATATGTTGGGGTCTTCGCCTGCAACTAGTCTTCACCAATAGCCTCTCATAGGCTCTCTTTATAGTCCCAATCCTCAACTCCTTTGCATGAACCCTTCAATTCTGGGCAGCAAACTACAAATGAGGATGCACCTTCTCCAGTGGCCTTCCATGGTCTCTTACAGTGCCAAGCTTCATGACTCCTTCATGCCTTCAAAATCAGAACCAACTGGGTGACTTTTACACATTGCCAAGTACAGCTGCAGCAAGAAGTACAACCTTGTCTATCTCTGGAACACAACTTTGTGCTCTTAGAAAACACTTCCCAGAAGATTTTTCCTCAGTGATGCTAGTCTCTTTTTAATTACCACTAATTACTTAGCTCCAGTTAATCGGCATCAATGGTCCTAGTAGTTCCTTTTGTTCTTGACTCTAAAGCTAGAGCCACATGGCCAAATCTGCTGCTTGGGCCACTCCCTGGGCCAAGCATATACAAACCATCACAGGTAGGGTATGAGGCCTATGTCTAACTGCATTTCTATCTCTGAGGCCTCTGTAATGTTAGAGTGTATGTGAACTTTTCAGCCAAAGAGACTTTGTACTTAATAGGCTATTTTAATCTAACTTTAAAATTTTCAGATCTAGTTTAGTTCTTAGGAATGAAGGTTTTTAAATCATGTGTAAATAAATATTTTGCTAGACAGATAATCTTAGAACATTTAATTTGCTTACAAGAAAACATTCGACCTACTGTATTTAATGTTCATTTATATAAAGTCAATTGATGTGATTATTTCATTTATCTTCTAGTCGTTAAAGTCAATTCTTTGTAGTTGTAACTTTTATTCTCCTGAAGTAATTGTCATATGGAGGCTTACTGCCTTGTCTACTAATCTATGTCTAGTCTGGAAGCTTCTAACCGACATACAGTCTTATCTAGGCCTAGAATGTTTTAGCCCCTGAGACGTCTGAATAAGCTCACCCTTTCTAGCTCTTTCTAAGCTCTGGCTGGCTGGTTCATCTCAGTTGTTCTGGCTCAAAATCTGGCTTCTCTCTCGGCCTCTGACTGAGGCTGCTCTGCTTGGCCTCAAACTAACTCTAGCAGTTATTCTAGTCTTCTGGCTCCTTCTCACTCTCTGACTCATTATGTCTTCATGTGTGTCTAGCTTGTTTTCTCTCTTCATTCTGTCTCACTATAACTCTCCTGGTAAAACTGATCCCTTTCTCTCTCTGCACTGCTCATCAAATAGCTTCCCCTTCCTTTCTCTTCCCATGACAGTGAGGCATAACCTATACGGTCACATCTTTCCCTGATTTGTCACTTTGTCTGCCACCTAATTAGACATCACTTTCAAATATGTATGCTTCCTTCTACAAACTAACTTTACCTTCATTGTTAGGGATTAAAAGTCTGTACTAAGGGTGTGTGCCAAAACTGAGACACACCATTTTTTTTCTTTTCTTTTCTTTTCTTTTCTTTTCTTTCTCTCTTTCTTTCTTTCTTTCTTTCTTTCTTTCTTTCTTTCTTTCTTTCTTTCTTTCTCCCTTCCCTTCCCTTTCCTTCCTTTCTTTCCTTTCTCTCTTTTCTCTTTTTCTCTCTTTCTCTTTCTTTCTTTCTTTCTTTCTTTCTTTCTTTCTTTCTTTCTTTCTTTCTGTAAATAACACAATCTGGGGGTTCACAATATAATGAAATACCCTGCAACAATTCTTTATTGATGTTCATGATCTCATTTCATCTCAGGGGGTTTCTGAACAGTTTGAGCTAGCCATTTACAAAGTTGGTTGAGTGGAGCTTGGAGAAGCTGATAACAGATGTTTATAGACTTGATCTCACCCGTGGAAACCATGTACTCATTGCAGTCTTTCAAAATTCTACTATGGAGAGAATGTGAAGTAATCTACACCCAGGAGTGCTTTGAGGACTCTGGGATTGTCTTGCCACAACCCCTGATCATATACTCCCCCATTGCTCTCAGCAACTTGCAGCTGTGGGGGTTGGACTGCCAGTAGCCTTGATGTCATATCCTGAGCGTACCTTCTTTAGGAAGTTGGTGTTATTTAATTTAATGGGCAGAATTGATGACATTAGTTTAAAGATAAGTCTTTCTTAGGTTTTTTTTTTTTTCCACTAAAACTTTAAAATAAAATCAAGTATTTCTAATTTGTTCTTAGAAACAGTAGTGTCAAGATTCCTGACAGGCTAGACTTTTTTTTTTTTTTGAGACAGGGTTTCTCTGTGTAGCCCTGGCTGTCCTGGAACTCACTCTGTAGACTAGGATGGCTTCAAAAATCCTTGTCTGTCTCTTCCAGGGTAAGTGCTGAGATTACAGGTGTGCACCACCACTGCCCGGAAATTTTTTTTTTTAAAGATTTATTTATTATATATAAGTATACTGTAGCTGTCTTCAGACACACCAGAAGAGGGCATCAGACCTCATTACATTTGTTTGCTGGGGATTGAACTCAGGACCTCTAGAAGAGCAGTCAGTGCTCTTAACTGCTGAACCAGCCCTGACAGGCTAGATTTTATGCTGAAAATATTTTCATTCAATTACATATTCTGATTTTCCTAAATCAGCTTTCAGAAAGACCAGAATCCTTGACAAGCTATACTCTGAGTGTGGCCCTAGGAATACTCAGTGTCAGTTCTTTGGCGTTGGTCCTGAAGTGTAAAGGAGAGGTTCAAAGATGACTAAGGGCAACGATTTCTTATTCAGAGTGTTTTCACACTTTTGTGAAATTCTTTTACATTGTCTTAGTCAGGGTTCTACTCCTGCACAAACATCATGACCAAGAGGCAATTGGGGAGGAAAGAGTTTATTCAGATTATACTTCCACACTGCTGTTCATCACCAAAGGAAGTCAGGACTGGAACTCAGGCAGGTCAGGAAGCAGGAGCTGATGCAGAGGCCATGGAGGGATGTTTCTTACTGGCTTGCTTCCCCTGGCTTGCTCAGCCTGCTCTCTTATAGAACCAAGACTACCAGCCCAGAGATGGTCCCACCCACAAGGGGACCTCCCGCCTTGATCACTAGTTGAGGAAAGGCCTTACAGCTGGTTCTCATGGAGGTATTTTCCCAACGGAAGCTCCTTTCTCTGTGATAACTCCAGCCTGTGTCAAGTTGACACAAAACTAGCCAGTATAGACATTAAGTGTAAGATCTTATGTTTAGTAGTGAATAAATATTCCTCTTTCCTTCTGGAAATTGATTGTTCAGAGAATAGATGGGCATAAATATCAGAATACATATTTTTGTATGGCAACTCTTTGATTTTTTTCCCCTAGGGGTTTATTTCAAACTTTTTATTATTGTTGTTGTTGTTGTTGTTATATTAAAAATTTATTTTCAGAGCTGGGTGTGGTAGTGCACACCTTTAATCTCAGTGCTTGGGAGGCAGAGACAGGCAGATTTCTGAGTTCGAGGCCAGCCTGGTCTACAAAGTGAGTTCCAGGACAGCCAAAGCTACACAGAGAAACTCTGTCTTGAAAAAAAAAAAAAAAAAAAAAAAAAAAAGTCATCCTCAGCCTTATAATTGCAATTAATACCCTTTTTAACCTAAAAGCTTATCCAAACTTCTGTAATGATAGCTAGACAAGATGAAGAGCAAGCTGTCATCCTGGTGAAGTGGGTTTGCTGCCAGGTTCCTATGGGAGTTATGAAAATGTCCCTGGTGTGGGTCCAGGGAGTACCCTTTCTTTTGCCTGTTTTGTGGATCTGCCACAGTGTACAGGAGAAAGAGAAGTGAATACCTTTGAAGTGGTATTCCTTGGTGATTAGGTCTGTATCGTAGGATATTCTTTATCATTGATTCCTTTCCTAGTCTTCAGACATGTTAGTTGCTTGTTTCCCCTCTTGTGGGAGGTATTTAACTCTTCCTTGTAATCTCAATTCTTCTTGGGGGATAAGGGTTATCTCTTCCCAACTGCCCATCCGGTTTAATTTTCTGACTCTGTTCCATATTAGTTCATATTAATAAATGGCATTTAAAACATGGGCATCCCTTTTACAATGACATTTGTTCGTTTTTAAAGACAGGGTCTCTCTGCTTAGCCTTGGCTGACCTAGAACACACTATGTAGAGCAGGCTGACCTCAAAGTCACAGAGATCAACCTGTCTCTGCCTCCTGAGTGTTGCAAGTCATGCACTACCATGCCTAGCTTGGCTTTTAGGTTTTTTGGTTGGTTGGTTGGGTTTTTTTTTGTTTGTTTTTTTTTTTTTTTTTTAGACATGTTGATCTGCAAAATGAGGTTTTCTGAAACTTAACAAATAATTTTTGTTCGCTTTGTGTTTTTTGAGACAGGGTCTCTCTATATATATCCCTAACCATCCTGGAACTCTTTGTAGACCAGACTGGCCGTGAACTCACTGAGATCCTCCTACCTCTGCCATTTAGTTCTGGGATTAAAGACATGTGCCCAGCAATAAATAATATTTTTTTTAAATCAGAGAACCCATTCAACACAGAGGCTCTGACATGAAATTTAGTTCTTTTGTAAAGAAAGGAGATACTTATCATCTTCAGAGTATCAATTCCTGTATATAACAGAAACATCCTTATCAAAACTTAAAAGTTTCCTGTGTAATAAACTAATTCACTCCTTAAATAATCTCTCAGCCCTGCCAACTTCATGAAGTATGTGTTTCCGCTGTCAGTCATAAACACTTGAATTTCGCATATTAAACAGAACTGCCTGATGGAATACTATGTCCTTATAGTCACTAAAACCCAGCAAAGGTGGGTAGTGAAAGGCTCAACTAATTGTGAGATTTAAGGCATGGAAGTAAAAGTTTCTCTCTCTTTTTTTTTTTTTCCCCACTTACGTTTACATGTCTAAAAGTCAGAATATCACTGTAGAACACTAACAGCTGTGTATATATTCCCACCACCGCTGACAGGGCGGTACAGAGGATATCACTAGTGTTCTTCCTTTGGTTACTTCTCTGGCCTGCTGTGGAAACTGGCTTGGGTCCTTTCAGATCAAAAAGACACTATCTTCAGCTTGTATTCAGGTTTGTCTTTGATTGAAACTGCTTTGTGAAGGGTTCAGTGATGAGATCTATGACAACGTTGTTAGAACCATCAACTCTTGCCTATCACTCTTGTTGCTCCAAACCTGTATCTCTTTACAAAAAATCTCCTTTTTTCTGCCCACCAATAGGCACCTTGTCCATGCCCAACTTTCCTCTTCGGAGATGGTGGGTTGTTCTTACTAAGAATCTTCCTCCCTCTGCTCCACTAACCAACCATCTCCTATATGATAAATCTATGGAAAAAAGCTTCCATGTAGGACCTGGGAAAATTCCCATAAGTTTTCTTGATTAGTCATAATTTTTGGTTTTTCAAGACAGGGTTTCTCTGTATAGCCCTGGCTGTCCTGGAACTCACTTGGTAGACCAGGCTGGACTCGAACTCAGAAATCTGCCTGCCTCTGCCTCCAGAGTGCTGGGATTAAAGGCATGTGCCACCACGCCCGGCTTGATTAGTCATAATTTTAATGGGACCTTCTACATAAAAGTCGGTATTTCTGGCTTATGTTTATTTGCATTTTAAATAACTTTGATGTCATTGTCTTTCTAGTATTACTGGTTTGTTGAACCATAATCTTAAAGGTTGCTGGTTGATAGTCTTGGTGCCTTTACATGATACTTTCTGTAATTCTGTTTGTTTTATTGCTCTTTTTTTTTTTTTTAATAGAGCCTGATTTAAAAAAACGGATCCGGGTGCACTTGCTCAATGCCCATGGCCTGGATGAAGCTGGCATCGATGGTGGTGGTATTTTCAGAGAGTTTTTAAATGAACTACTGAAATCCGGATTTAACCCCAACCAGGGCTTCTTTAAGACTACTAATGAAGGGCTTCTATACCCCAACCCAGCTGCTCAGATGCTTGTGGGAGATTCTTTCGCAAGGCATTACTACTTCCTAGGCAGAATGCTTGGAAAGGTAATTTTTATATAAAAATAAGGCTCAAAACAAAACATGTTACTTTACTGTTTTTATAGAGTTGTCTACATTTTATTGATTATCATTATTCAAAATTGTTAAAAAAATTTTTTTTGCTGATCCCAACCTAGTAATTATATAGCAACTACATATTATTATCATCATACATTGTATGGGTAGTAGTTGGACTAAAAAATAATTGGTATAGTACAAAAGTAGGACTATAAAACTTCAGATAAGAGGTATGTATTTACTTTTGTTTGATTTTTATGTTGGCATGGGTGTACTTGGAAATTGGTGTCTTTCTCATTTGTTCGCTACCATCCATATTCTGTGAGTCAGGTTCTTTCACTGAACCTAGAAGTAGTTGATTCTGTTGACTATCAAGTTGACTATCAAGTGCTTTCCCCAGCACTGGAAATAGAGAAGCAGGCTTCCATGCTGGCTGTTTGTGGTTTTGTTTTGTTAATGTGGGTGCTAGGAATGGAATGCCTCCTATAAGCACTTTATCCACTTAACTATCAGCCCAGCCCCAAAGGTAACTTTATAGTTGTTCAATGTGATTTAGATATGTTACATGACTGGGGAATATGTAACTAAAGGCAAAACTTCAGGTTTAATGGTAAAAGTTCATAGTATTCCCTCTAAGTCAGAAACAAGAAAGGGGGACACTTGGCTGTGGGGGATCTGCATTGTAATTGCTCCCTATAAGTAACCCTTAACCTCAACAAAATATAGTTGTTACTTTTACTGGTTACTCATTTTTAAATGTTGAGCTTTTATATACAAGTATATATTTTTATATTTATTTTGTTTGCTTACTTGCATTTTAAATAAAAATGTTGGTTACTGGTTTTGTTTTTGTTTTTGTTTTTGTTTTTTTGGTTTTTTGAGACAGGGTTTCTCTGTATAGTCCTGGCTGACCTGGAACTCACTTTGTAGACCAGGCCGGCCTCAAAATCAGAAATCCACCTGCCTCTGTCTCCCGAGTGCTGGGATTAAAGGTGTGCGCCACCACGCCCAGCTGGTTACTATTATTTTTAACTGTGTATGTGTATGTGTATATATGGTTAGTATATGTGAGTCCGGGTACCCTTAGAAGCTAGAGGCATTGGATCCCTCTGAAGCTGGAGTTACAGGTGATTGTGAACTGACCGATATGGGGACGGTGAACTGAACTCTGCAAAAATAGTATGCTGCTCTTTATCAGCAAGCCATCTCTCCAGCTCTGTTGTTGGCATCCGCCTTTAATCCCAGCACTCAGAAGACAGAGGAAAGCAGATCTCTTGAGTTTGAAAACTGCCTGGTCTAGAGAATGAGCTCTAGGAGAGCCAAGGCTATACAAAGAAACTCTGTCTTGAGAGAGAGAGAGGGGGGGGGGAAGAAAAGAGAAAAAAGGGAGAGAGGGAGAAAAAGGTAGGAAGGTAAGGGAAGAACTTAGGTGAGTCATGAAATTTTGGCCATGAGCTGCCCAGATGGAACAATGCAAACTATTGCTGTGGTTATTGATAGAAAAGTAGGATTCTAGTAGCACAGAAGATGTCTGCCCACCTCTGTTGCGGATTGAGGCTTGTTATAAATATAAAGGTGGCTTTTTAAATCTGGGAACTGAATGATCAACAGCACGATAGAAGCCCCCAACTGAGAGTAAATATTTACTACAACAACATATTGATACAGGAAAGATTTTACTGCAGACTCAGTGACTCAAAATTGTTATGAGTCCTTGTAACTTGAGGAACAGAGTACCCAACTTCTTGTAGCAGGTCAGCTGGGGACTCAACACAGATAAGGGAAGAGGTGGTTCATCTGACCTCCCTTCTTCACCTAACCCACTGCTTCTACCTCCTGAGTCCTGGGTTTAAAGGCATGACCCAAAACACCCAGCCTGCATCTTAGAAGACACAGCCTGGGTCTTTTTTTTTTTTTTTTAAGATTTACTTATTTATTTATTATATATAAGTACGCTGTAGCTGTCTTCAGACACTGGAGAGGAAGGAGTCAGATCTTGTTACAGATGGTTGTGAGCCACCATGTGGTTGCTGGGATTTGAACTCTGGGCCTTAGGAGGAGGTCAGTGCTCTTACCTGCTGAGCCATCTCGCCAGCTGAGCCTGGGTCTTAGAAGAGGAAAGATGTAGTGTATTTGGTGATTTGAAGTAACATTGTAGTGTACACATAACAAACCAACTAATGACACTCATCACCAGGCCTGATGACCTAAGTTTGATCTCTGTATTCATCATGATAAAAGAAGAAAACTCCTACAATATGCATGTCATGGTATGTGCCTTCTCCCTAAATAAATAAATGTAATGCAGTGTTTGTGTGTAAAACTCTAATATCTTTAGCTGTCAGACAAATGCAAATAGAACTACATTGAAATAGCATCCTATCCAGTTAGAATAGCTACAATTGAAAGACATAGCAGACAAGGTAGCTTCTGCCCATAATCCCAATATTTGTATGCAGGACCATTATTTTATGTTCCATACAGGCCTGGGCTATGGGTGGGTAAAATGCTTATGAGAAGAGGTACTTTGATGCAGTTAGTGAGACTGTATATATGGACTCTAGAAGTTCATCAAAGAATAACTACAACCCTTGCGTAGTAGCTCATTCTTATAAGGCCTAATATATTCCCAGAGAAAATGAAGTTAGCATGTCCTTGTTGCCCATATTGGTGTTTAACAGTGGAATAGATAAAGAAATTATAGTATATATACATAATGAAATAATATTCATCTATAATGAATACGCTCAGGCCATTTACAGGAAAATAAATGGGACTCAATGAGATTGTATTTAGTGAAATAGTTCAAACCCAGACAAACACATACAACATGTGCACTCTGGTATGTGGAACTGAAAAACTAGTTGTCCTGAATGTAGAATGATACAGAAGTTGTGTGTGTGTGGCGGGGGGTGGGGTGGGGGGAATAGATGAGAGAGACTGGACTTGATTATCGAACTCTGTAAGCATGCATAGAAATATTCCCTATGAGCCCCATTCATATGTACAATTAAGACATGTTAACCAAAAATTAGAGTGTGAGGGGCTGGAGAGATGGTTCAGTGGTTAAGAGCACTGACTATTCTTCTGAGGTCGTCCTGAATTCAATTCCTAGCAACCACATGGTGGCTCACAGCATCTGTAATGGGATCTGATGCTCTCTTCTTGCATATCTGAAGACAGTGACATACAATAAATAAATCTTTAAAAAAAAAAATTTAGCGTGTGATGGCACATGCTTTAATTCCAGCACCTAGAATGCTGAGGCAAAAGGATTGTGAAGTAGGCCAGCCTGAACAAAATCTTGTCTCAAAAAGGAAGGACTTGGCACATAACTCAGTGATCAAGAGTTTATACACATTGTTGAACCCAAGACTGCAGAATAAAAACTTTAATCCCAGCACTTGGGAGGCAGAGGCAGGCGAATTTCTGAGTTGAAGGCCAACCTGGTCTACACAGAGTGAGCTCCAGGACAGCCAGGGCTACACAGAGAAACCCTGTCTCAAAAAACCAAAAGAAAATAAATAAATAAAACTGTAGCTCCTTGAATAGTGTTGATTTAGTTCCTCGGAGTTTTCTGCATGGGAATTCCTCAGAGGTTTTTGAAATGTCTATTTACTCTCTGATTGTAAGTGGTTAACTTTACATCAGTATGTCTGCATCCAAATGAATGCACCCATACAGCACTAATGGCATGGCACCTGAACATTAAATCTGCAAAAGAAGAAAACTATATATTGATTGATTATAGTGTTTATTGGGTCATAATATATTTAAATTTTCTTAATGCATATGTTAGTGATTGTTTACTGTGATAAAGTGCACAAAGGTCTTCAGAGCAGCTTTGCACAGGAAGAATTACCACCTGTCACTGGTCACTTCTCAGTTAAAAGTTCCATTAGCAGATGGTTCCTGCCTGGGCTGTGGGTCATGGCTGCACTCTGTTGCTTGTAAATCAGGCTCTAGACAGGGATAAGTAAACAGCCTGGCATGTGGTCATGTCATGTTGGACTTTTTTTTTTACAGATAGAAGCACCTTAGTCCATTTAAGCCAATTAAGTTCAGAATATTTATTGGAACAAATCTTTTATCATATTTGAATTCTACTTGAAAATTTCCCCTTGATTCAGAATATTGATTTAATTGGAACAGAATGCCTATAAATCAGATTATTTGGTAATACCATGGTAATACATTTGAAAATTTTAATTAGCAGATTGTATAACTTCAGCATGCTTTATAATTGTGTGTATCAGTAGAGTAAGTATGAAGTTAATGTATCATAAAGTGAGATGTTGACAGTTAGCAGTTGATCTTGACCTTTCTGGAAGCTGAACGAATTTATTCTTATATGTCATTAGTGTCCCTTAGAAAATGCTCTCTAGGTTCTGAGGCTTAAATCTGTAAAGCCTGAAATAAACACTTGAAACCTTGCTTGCCCCATCCTTCATGTGACACGGTTCCTCTACTCTGCAGTCATTTTTGAGCCTAAGCTTAGTACATTGTATCCCCTGCCTCATCTACTTTGATCAAACCAAGGCTCTTGTCTTTCCTTAAACTTAAGATCTTGACAGTAGCACAGGCCTTCTAAAACTAAGACAGAACCTTTTGCACAATTTAAATTTAGTGACTGTGCCAACCAAAGCTGTGCACACCTTTAACTCCCGCACAGGGAGGCAGAGGCTGGAGGATCTCTGAGTTTAAAACCAGCCTGGTCTACATAAACAAGTTCCAGGAGTAATAGTGAGACCTTGTCTCATTGAAACAAAACAACAAAAACAATTTAGTGGCCATGGCACCTGTGTTTTGCTCTTAAACAAGATCAGCTTAGAGAGGCAATTATAAGTAGATGAGCCTAATCTCTATCATGAGTTAGACCAGGTAAGGAACTCATGATCTTGATCGCATGACCTGAAGTGTGTTTAACTTTGATATTATAAATAGGTAGAGCAAGCACTCAAATGGGAAAGCTAGATAAAGGTTGGTGCTAGTGGAATCTCAGTCCTGGTAGTGTAGGGCTGAAAGGGAGTAATAATATACAAGGCATTTGTTGGTAGTCAGGGGAAAAAGGAAGGATATGGAGGAGTCTGTCTGGTTTGTTCTGATAACAGGAGAGTGGTGTTGGCTAAGCTGGGGAAGGTTGGGTAAGAAGTTACTTGATTTAGATACCTGAGACATGCCTTAAGTTTTAGATACCTTAGGCAGACACTGTATTCAAGAATAAGGTGTGGACTGAGCTGCAGGCTGGAAGGGGTGGACAGAGGGTGGAGCTTGGGAACCAAGTCCCATGGAACAACAGAGTTCCACAAAAGAGAAAAAAAGGATAATGCAAGGTTTCAGAAGCTTGATAAAGATTGTCTCAAGGGAAAAGAAGATAATTACTATGTGATGTTACTGGTGGGCCAAATAACATTATAACAAGAGGTGGCCTTGTCATTTATCGGTAGGGACAATCACTTTGCTTGGAATGGAAGCAAAGCCTGGGCAGATGGTAACTAAGGCACATTCTGTGCTCTTTGACTGTCATCTGGGAACTACTATGATCATTCAAACTAACAAGCAGTAAAATAAAGGCCATTGTCTTTATCACTAGACAAGCAAACTGCTATTCTTACCCTCTGCATGAAGTACAGACCTGATGCTTTGAGGAAAGAGTATTCTTTGCAAGATTCCATTGGGGTATATTCAGTTCAGGTATTTGAGAATGTGACTTGAGGTCTGTGGCTGGAAGAAGACAGAAAGACAGGCAGGGTGCTAATAATTCTCAATGGTTTCCCCCCCAGAGTGTGTCATGCAAGCAGAGAGGCTTCACTGAAGCCATGGGAGGTACACTTGAAAGGGAACTGAGATAAGTGAGTAGAGCCTGTGTGGGAAGGAGGCTGATGACCCCAAGGATGATCCAGAAGCAGCAGCTTCACCTAGGACGAGGTAGAAGTCTTTGTATCCCTTGGGCTAGCTAGCTTGCAAGCTTTGTTCTGCCAGTTCTAAAATTTGCCGAGCTAACCATGACAATGACTTCCCAGAGAAACATGGGCTGACAGTGTCTATGGCCACTAAATAGAAAGAGGCAAAAAAGGGTGAGCTGGGCCAGATGTAACATCACCTGTAACTCTAGCACTTGAGAGAGAGACAGAGACAAAGACAGACAGGAAGATTGGGAATTCAAGGCCAGCCTGCAATACATGAGACACTATATCAAGAAATAAGATTATAAGATTGTGGATTGAGATCTCCAACTAGATCTCAATTTGTTTTATGGATTAGTGTCTACTGAGTACCCTCTGGAACAATTGGTATTAAGTGATATATATTATCTAAAAGAAGGTTAATATTCTCTAAATTTATGCAATGAATTTTATAAATTATTAGCAAATTATTTGTTTAAACCTGTTTGAAGAATGTAATGATAAGTTTCCAAATAAAGACATTGTTAAAAGTTAGAAGGAGGAGGAGGAGGAGGAGGAGGAGGAGGAGGAGGAGGAAGAGGAGGAGGAGGGGAGGGAGGGAGGGAAGGAAGGAAGGAAGAAAAGAAAAGAAAAGAAAAGAAAAGAAAAGAAAAGAAAAGAAAAGAAAAGAAACTAAAGAAACAGCACTCAGGAGGCAGAGGCAGGCAGATTTCTGAGTTCGAGGGCAGCCTGATCTATAGAGTGAGTTCCAGGACAGCCAGGGCTATACAGAGAAACCCTGTCTCGAAAAACCAAAAAAGCCGGGCATGGTGGCGCACGCCTTTAATCCCAGCACTCGGGAGGCAGAGGCAGGCAGATTTCTGAGTTCGAGGCCAGCCTGGTCTACAGAGTGAGTTCCAGGACAACCATGGCTACACAGAAAAACCCTGTCTCAAAAAACCAAAAAAAAAAAAAAAAGGAAAGAAACCATGAACTGTGTGTAAACAAACTAAAAGCACAAATGATCACAGGATCCCATCCTAAAGTCTGAACTGTTGAGAAAATCAGGAGGCTGGAGAGATGGTTCAGCAGTTAAAAGCATGCACTGCTCTTGCAGAGGACCTGTGTTTGGTTCTCAGAACCTGCCATGGTGGCTCACAGCTATCCATAACTCCAGTTCTAGGGTATCTGACTCCTGACCTCTAAGAGCATCAGTATACACATTCAGGCAAAACACGTAGACACATTAAAAATAAGGAAAGGAAATGAGTCTATGAGTGGAGACAAGGAGGGAACAAGCTGAAAAGGACAAAGGGGACAGATACTGGCATGGGCTGTCAAACCCAGAGGGTGAAGGAATTCTGGGTGAGGGTTAGTAGAATAGGTTCAAAAGATAAGGTGGCCAAGGTGAGCTAGTGCAAGATTAAGTAACTAGAATATTAGATCATGGCCAGTTGGGTCACTGAAGTCACCAAAGATTGTCACAGGACTGTTGTAATAAAAAACTTATGCTTTTTAATTTTATCATTGTTGTTTTTGTTGTTATGTACCTAATATGAAAATAGGTGCATGCCACCATGCACTTTTGCATGTCAAAGGCCAACTATGCCACTGTAGGTTTTGGAAATGGGTCTTGGGGTCTCAGGCTTGCATGGCATTCACTTTTACCTGCTGAGGCCAGGAGTGAGAATAACTAGAGAGGACCTGACAGTGCTAGCAGGGTGCCATGGGCCCGGGCCCAGTGTAAGTATCACAGGGAGAATGTGTGTTCTGGAAATAGCAGTGCCAAAGGAACCTCAGACACCTCAGACACTGGGTAGTTTTTTTGGCAGGCACAGAGCAGTGTACAGAGCTGATGCTGTTCATTGCTAAGGTCAGCACTGGATATTCATTGGATTCTCCAGTGATCCCTGAATCTTTGATGTGAAACCAGAACAGTCCACAAAAGGACTAGAGAGAGGATGCAGTGGTTATGAGCACTTACTGCTTTTGCAGTTACCAGCACGCATATCAGGTAGCTAGCAAACTCAAGGGAGGAGTGTCTACATGCACAATCCCACGCATATATCTGCATAGAACTAAATAGGTTAATTTTTAAAAAGGACATCAGTTGATTTATTGTGCCTCTAATAACAGTAACCATTTGAGATATCTTCTCTCCCCTACCCCCACCTCCATGGCTGTTCCTGTTCTTTGGGGGGAGGGGGTTGAGACAGGGTTTCTCTGTGTAGCCGTAGCCATCGCTGTCCTGGAAGTCACTCTGTAGATCATACTGACCTCGAACACAGAAATCGGTCTGCCTCTGCCTCCCAAGTGCTGGGATTAAAGGAGTGCGGCACCATGCTCGGCTTTTTCCTGTTCTTCAAGTAACAAAAGAGCCAAGTGTGTTCAGTTGCCTCTCTAGTTGCACATCCATTGGATCAGTATCGAGCAATTGCACTCATTGAAACTAGCAGTCACACCAGCAACAAAGTGAGGCTCAGCATCTGGTGCACTGGGCACAGTTGGTGTGCCAACCCCAGCTCTAGTGTCAGATAGCTGTCTGGGCCTAAATGCTACAGGAGTTGGCTGTGACTGAAAACCAAAGATTCTAAATGAGTCTAAATGGCATACACATGTTTTGCTTTTTAAGCTATGTGGTTAGCATGATTAGAAATAAAGTAAGTTCCAGGACAGCCAGGGCTATACAGAGAAACCCTGTCTCGAAGAAAAAAAAAAAAAAAGAAAGAAATAATTAAAATTATTATCTGCTTGCTTTTTTAGGATGGCTTTAAAGCAAGAGATCATTTCCTATGGTTTTTAGATTAAGTTATAAATGTTCACTTTAGAACTACCTGAAGATTGATAGAGATGCATTTGAAAAGCATTATTTTTTTATTGATTCTTAATGTAGTAAATTACTGAAGTTATTTGGCAGCAAGCAGAAGTAGCCTGTCCTGTGACTCACTTTTTTTCCTGATAGAGCCACAATTTGCATTAATTACATTGAGACTGCACTCACTTATATTAAAAGGCTTCTACTTTAATTAATCCTTTTCATTTCAAACCATTTTGGCACAATTTCTGGCTATAAACATTCTTGAAGGACATAACTGGAAAATTCTGTACAGGCTTTTCTATATACCTAGCTTTTTTTTTCTCTCTTTTTTTCTTGTGACAGGTAGTTATTGATATGTTTCTAGGAACAAGTGTGGTGCAATGGACTTGAAAATGCTAAGTGGATTATTTTACATAAAAAATAGACAGTTTTAGAGTTGTATAACTAACCTGTATTTAGAAAGTACCTTGATTTATGCTTACATTTGTATCTCAGTTGCATACATTATGGAAATTTAATTTATAATCCATTTAGCTGATGCAATCATAGTTTTCAGT
Organism: Mus minutoides; assembly: GCA_902729485.2. NCBI lineage: Eukaryota > Metazoa > Chordata > Mammalia > Rodentia > Muridae > Mus > Mus minutoides. The sequence continues at coordinate 2,092,815 of LR749671.1, read as the reverse complement.
GCTATCATTTATTAGTGCTTGTATATTAAATGCTCTAAAGGTTTAAACCTGCCTTATGTAAAAAATTATACCTATGCATTTACATTTTATGAGTCACAGTGGAATTTCTGCTTAAAATTCAGGTAGCCCCGATATATTTAATGAATTTCTCTGGTTTATTGTTACTAATGCAGAAATGGCAAACAATGACCTTCCATATTGAACATGCAATGATTTATACTCCAGCTTACTTTCAAAGTCCACTGTGTAAATGAGGGCTTTTTCTCAATACTTGAGGATCAATCATGCAGCTTTACGCAAAATGCTCTCCTTGGCTTTGAACTCATCCTTCATTTAGAAGTAATGGTGTTTATAAGTGCTCTAGGTTAATATTATTAACAGTTTGTTTGTTGTTTGGGAGTTTTGTTTGTTTGTTTTGAGAAGAGTTGCCCATGGGAGAAATTGTGTCATATAGTTATCATTGCCTAGACCTGCTGCTGGCCTGAGAGGGAGGGAGGGAGCACAGACTCAGCATGAACACTGATCTCTGAGTTAGACATATTCTAATAGGGAAAAAAGAATTTGTGGAGGAAGACTGGTGTGGCTCCATAGGAATTGATTTCTTAGCATGTTAAGTCTTAGTCAGTCATGGCCTGCTCAGTGTGATGCTTGTGTTTACAAGAGTGTTCAAGAGCACCAATCAAGCTGTTCACCAACCATGGAACTTGACAAAGATTGGTTATGGCTTCCGAGTTTGCCTGTCAGAATAAGCCACTAAGAGTATAGTGGTAGGTTTTGTTTGTTTGTTTATGTGCTTTTAGCACATGTGCTCATCTGCCATGGTGCACATGTGGAGGTAAAGTTCTCTCATTTCACCATGAGATCCCAAAGATTAGGCTTGTCAGTAAGAACCTGAAATCACTGTCTGAGCCACTTTGCCACAGCCTCTAAAAAAAAATTTTTTTTAACTCTTACCACACATTTCTGCATCTGTATTGCATTTTATAGCAGTAGGCCATTGGAATATTTACTGTATGGCATGAATCTCTGACCTGATGTTGGAAACCTTACATAATTTTGCTTATCATTTCTGCTAGGAAATCTCTGGAGATCTACATAGTAACTCATTAACACGTAATTAATCCAATGGGTGGCAGGAAGAGCAGCTTCTAGCCACAGGCCAAGATTAAAAAGCTGGTGATACTGACAGGTAGGAGTGTGAGGGCCAGTGGAAGTTCTCATGCATCATTGGTGGGGGCAGAGTGGTGCTAGCATTTTAGAAACTATTTGGACAATGTCTTCCTTGTGCTAGCCACCTCTATGCTCTGCTCCTATGTATATGGTCATGAAAGTCCAGAAGTGGAAACACAACACATGTCCATCACCAGGCGAATCTATCACACCACAGACAGCAAATGAAAGAATCTCCAAAACCTGGTGTGTGCTATATTATGAGAAGTCTTAGGAGTGATGGAACTTAGATCTGTAGAGGGGATCCCCGGAATTTACTCAGGTATAACCAAGTAAGAAATTCATCAAAGGAGCTGGAGAGATGGCTCACAGTTTAAGAACACTAGCTGCTCTTCCAGAGGACCCAGGTCCAGTTTCCAGCAAACATATGGCAGCTCACACCGATCTGTAACTCCTGTTCCAGGAGATTGAATACCCTCACACAGGCAAAAAAACAATGCACATAATATAAAAATAAATTATTAAAAATTCATGCAAAGTTTATCTGTACTATAGTATAAATAATCACAAAAATAACATACAATGAGGACATATTTCTTATTTTTACCCTTCTTTTTAGGGGCATGTGGGTGTGTACCATATGTATTCAAGAGCTCAACCCAGAGGCCAGAAAAGTATATTAGATCTTCTGGAGCCAGAGTTAAGGTAGTTGTGAGCCCCCTCATGTGGGTGCTGAGAATTGAACTTGTATCCTCTGGAAGAACAGCAGTCTTCTAAACTGCAGAAGTAGAGTGGGCAGCTGTATTCATAGCGCTAATATGACCACATCTATAGCTGCTAGAGAGTTCTGTTCTAGATCTAGCACACCTCTCTGTAAACATGCCCGGATTTGGAAATACATAGTCAAGTTCAGTCCCAAAATCCAATGGCCACTGTCTTTCTAAGATCAAAGGAAGGTATGACACAAAAGCAAACACACAGTGCAGATGCAGAGGCAGGAAGTAGAAGGATGCAACTGAAGCCGTGCCCAGAGCTGCCAGGAGCTTGAAGGGGAGTGAAAGGTCCATCTGCAGAACTGTGAGACAGTACTCTGTTTTGTTTAGTTTCCTGTTTGTGTTCAATTGGTGCCTAATATACTAGAACCCTAAAGCACTCATATCTGACTATTTGTGGAAAACATCTGCTAACCTATTGTAGCAGGAAGGATTTGGCTCTTAGAAGTCCCATTTAGTCCCACTCCAGTTTCAGCCCTGGTCTGCACATGGTAAATGTATTGGCCTCACATTATCATGAAGGCAGGGTCTGCCTGTCAGGACTCTGTCACTGTTGAATTAGCATGTATTCTGTTATAGGAAGCATACAGATAATGTTGACTGTTAATCCTCTGTCTGCCCTTTGGTCTGTCTGAAGGCTCTGTATGAAAACATGTTGGTGGAGCTACCCTTTGCTGGCTTTTTCCTGTCCAAGCTACTGGGAACCAGTGCAGATGTGGACATTCACCATCTTGCCTCATTGGACCCCGAAGTCTACAGAAACCTGCTTTTCCTCAAGAGCTATGAGGAGGATGTGGAGGAACTGGGACTGAACTTTACTGTGGTGAACAATGACCTGGGAGAAGCCCAGGTGAGCTGGGGACACATTTCATCTTTCAGAGAAAGCGTTTCTCATGCCACTGCCACCATGGCATTGTCCTCAGTTGGAAAAAACTTTTGACTGGGGCTTGGCAGCAACAGCAGCTCAAACTTTCCAGGCCACTCATGTTCTCAGCATCTCTGCCTGGCAGTCCTGCCCTCTATGAATTGTACCCCTAGTTGTTCTGAAGCTAGCGCTTCTCTCATTTCTTTACTGGGGAGTGACTGGCAAACCATCCTTCTCTCACACTTGCCTGGTTGCCTGGTTGCTCCTGCTGCTTTCATCCTTTTTGCAAAAAGAAAGACCTATATTAGAGACAGACTAGGTTTTGCTTTGTTGTTTGGGGTGTGTGTGTGTGTGT
>LR749671.1:2036572-2089552 GCA_902729485.2 Mus minutoides | reverse complement strand
CTAGTATGTGTTAGGTGTTTCCAAAGTTTAGAAAATACCTTAAAAATGATTAGAAAGCCATACATACTGTAATCCCATCCCCAGAGAGGCTGAGGCAGAAGATTTACAAATTCTAAGTCAAGTTGAGCTATATCCAGAATTTGTCTCAGCAAAGAAGAGCAGAAAACATACCTCAACCTCACAAGTGGATCATTACTAACCCCCAAACTAAATGTGAGTTGAAGCGAGGATTATAAACTGTAAAGTATTAACAAGCATGACTTAAAAGTTGTAGGTGGGAACCCTTCTGTGTTGTTAACAGTTGATGCTAGAGCTGGGTCCCAGACCCCTGCCTGTGCAGGCACAGTGCCTCCAAACATCATTGGTAGCCCTTGGTGTAGAACAGTAGGAATCTTTAACTACTTGAGATTTTGTTTTTCATTTTGTACTTGCTTGTTTGTTTGAGACAGGTCTCACTATATAGCTCTGACTTCCTGTACAAGCTGGCCTCAAACTCACAAACTGGCCTGCCTCTACCTCCCAAGTACTGGGATTAAAGGCCTGGGCCACTGCAAATTTTGTTCTTTTAAATTTTCAGTGTTACTTGTTTGTTTTTCCTTCCTTCCTTCCTTCCTTCCTTCCTTCCTTCCTTCCTTCCTTCCTTCCTTCCTTCCTTCCTTTTTTGGTTTGTTGAGACAGGGTTTCTCTATGTAGCCTTGGCTTTCCTGGTACTCACTCTGCCTTGATCTCACAGAGATCCGCCTTGTCTCTGCCTTCTGAGTGCTAGGATTAAAGACATGAGCTGCCACCACCCATCCTGTTACTTGTTTCTAATATAGGTTTTTCAAAAATCATCAGTGCATGAAATACGAGTAAAGTTATGGTGTGTATTCAACATAGTAATAACAGAATAAGTCACTGTATTTCAAGCAACTAGAAGATAGGATTTTGATTGCTTTTATCATTGAAAAAAATGATAGATATTGTTGAAGTGTTTAACCTGATTTAAATGTAATACAGCATAGGTCATAACATCATATCACATAGGAACCCATAAATGCATATAGTTTTTGTTTTTGTGTATCACCATGAAAAATAAATGTAGGGGACTGGAGAGAAATTTCAGTCCATAAAGTGTTTGCTGTTTAATCATAAGTACCTGAATTTAATTTAATCCCCATTGTTCATGTAGAAGGCCAGATGTCATTACCAGGAACCGTCCTGGGTGTGTTCTGTGCCAGGGTTCCAGAATTCATCAACCAGTTACACCCAGGGAATAAATAGGTTAAGAAGAGATTGTTCATGCTGAGCCTCGTGGTGTAGGCCTGTAATATCAGCACTAAGAGGGCAGAGAGCAAGGTGAGGTTTGTACCATCATAAGGATGTTTTCACTGTACAGCTAATGTGTGTGCTTCTGTTACCATATATCTTGGTAGTATAATCTCTTTAGTTAAGGTTTCTATCACTATGATAAAACCCTGACCAAAAGCAACTTGAGAAGGAAAGGTTTTATTCATTTTACAGGTTGTAGTCCATCATCTAAGTAGTAAGAAAGAGCAGGAACAAGGAAAGAACCCAGATGTATGTACTGATGCAGAGGGGTGCTCCTGACTTGACTAGCTTGCTTCTTGTGGCTTGATCAGCCTGTTTTCTTATAGAACCCAGGATCCCAGCAGCCTAGGGATGACACTACCCAAGGTGAGCTACAGCTCAGTCTGGTGGGGACATTTTCTCAATTGAGGTTCCCTCTGCCCAGATGACTCTATCCTCTATCAAGTTGATATAAAAACTAGTCAGCATGCATGATTAGTACCGTGAGGTGCTGCTACCTGAGGCAGCTGCTGGTAGTATAGAATTTTTCTTTGCATTAAGAAGTGATAGATGAGGGCCGGGCGTGGTGGCCCATGCCTTTAATCCCAGCACTTGGGAGGCAGAGGCAGGTGGATTTCTGAGTTCGAGGCCAGCCTGGTCTACAGAGTGAGTTCCAGGAGAGCCAGGGCTATACAGAGAAACTTTGTCTCGAAAAAACAAAAACAAACAAACAAAAAAAGAACAAGTGATAGATGGAAATGTAGGAATAGCCATACCAAAGATCTGATTAGAAGAATAAGGAAGCACAGTGGTATCGGGACTTCTGCAGAAGTAGAAGCAGACAACCCTCTGTGCTGTGTCCCACTATTCTTCTCTGTAAAGAAGCAGTTCTATTACCAGGGTTTTTCCTTTAGTGTGAGCATTATGCCTGTTTGCAGGAGGAAAAAGCCAAGGGTGTAACCAGACTATAAGTCATGATAAATAGTTGGGCTGGAAGCTTAAGACCTTATGGGAGTCCTTGATTTTCTTAACTTTCAGGCCTTACACAAGTCAGAGGGCCTTCCCTGTTGCAAGAACAGATGTGGTATTGTCACAGCTGACCCTCAGGAGTGCCAGAGGAAAACACCTACAAGGAGGGCTGCCCTGTCCTGTCCTACCCTTCTCTTATCTTTTTTCTTTCTTTCTTTTTTTTTTTTCTCGAGACAGGGTTTCTCTGTGTAGCCCTGGCTGTCCTGGAACTCACTTTGTAGTCCAGGCTGGCCTCGAACTCAGAAATCCACCTGCCTCTGCCTCCCAAGTACTGGGATTAAAAGCGTGCGCCACCATGCCTGGCTATCTTTTTTCTTTTCTTTTGTCTGTTTTTTGTTTTTTTCATTGCACTGCTGTAGTGGAACCCAGGATCTCACAATGCTGGTCATTCTCCCATTAAGCTGTGCCCATGACCTTTCTGTTCAGTCTTCAAAGGGTATCTAAATGTACCCACCAAACCTAGAATTGTAGCATATTTGGGTGACTTTTAAATGAACATAGATTAAACATAGATATTTAGATTTAGCCTGAGAGAAGATTTTAAATTTAAGGTAGTATCAGTATTTTGTAAGTTACTAGAAATTCTACTATTATATGATTGGTGGTCTTAGAAGTCCTTTTAATTGAAAACTTGATTGTTTGTCTTTACATCCTACAATCACATCATCATCTATTACCTACCTTAATCCATTTAAAGGAAGCGGTGTTTTTATATATGGAAATATAATAGCCAGCCTCAGAAGGCCTGGTTAACAGATGAACTGTCAGCTGAATATAAACAGAGGAATTAACGTAATGAACAGTCCTCACTCAGCTTGGAGACAATGGCTTGAAAGCTCATTGTAAGATTTGATGGGTCCCAAATTGAGAAAGCAAATTAGTAAGAAAGATTGGATGTCTAAATGTGAAATACTGCAGGAAGAGAATCAGCCACATTTATCATTGAAGTTTAAAGCTGCATAACTTTGATAAAATGGGAATGAGCAGGTTACCATGTCCTCTAGTACCAGATTCAGGTTGATTTAAGTAAAGTTTTTCACCTGACATTGAAATATCCTTTATGTAAAGTGGTAAAATTTGGGGGTATAGAAAACACTACTTAGGTGGAGATACAAAGGAGACTTGAAAAGAAAGTAGAACTGGTAATGGTGCCAGTAGTTCTGTGATGTACAGTATAAGCACCCCTATAGCCAAAGCTTGCATCCTTCTCCCCAGGCACAGAGCCTATTTTAGACCATCACTTTTAGTTCACTAGCAGTAGTGCCATCATTAATGTGGAACTACAGAATGTCTTTTCTCCTTTATTTTGTGCCCCACCCCACCCCCAGCCACCATTATGTGGCCCAGGATGGGCTTGAATTAGCTGTCTGCCTTTACTTTCCAAGGGCTGGGATTATAGTATGAAGCCCTCACTTATATATTATTTATCCTCTGAATAGGTAACCTCCACTAACACCAGAAATGCATTTCTATTATGTGGTTATAAACAAGGCATTTCAGAGCATGTTCTTGTAGCTAATACTACAGTTGTGGTAATGTTCTCTATATGTGAAAGTTTACAGTCATAGTACCTACTGCTGAGGGCTCTGTAGAAACACAGTGTAGCCAGGAGATGGTGGTAGCTGGGGAGGCAGAGCCAGGCCAATCTTTGTGAGTCAGAGTTTTCACTGTGTAACTCAGGACAGACTAGAAACCTTCTTGCCTTAGCTTTCCAAGTGGTGGAATTAATGGGCATGTCAATATGTCTTTCTCCTTCCCTTCAAAATCATTTACTACTGTCCTTTAAATCAAACATTCTATAATAGAGGCAACATCCAAAAAAAGATTAAAGGAAGTATAGTGACTGTTTATTCTCCAGAATGAGTACCTTGTTCTCTCTGGGACTAAAATGATCCTTTGATTCATAACTTTACCCCTAGTGGCTCTGCTTTGTAAAAATGAAATTGTCGGGGCTGGTGAGATGGCTCAGTGGTTAAGAGCGCTGATTGCTCTTCCAAAGTTGCTGAGTTCAAATCCCAGCAACCACATGGTGGCTCACAACCATCTGTAATGAAATCTGATGCCCTCTTCTGGAATATCTGAGGACAGCTACAGTGTGCTTACATATAATAAATAAATCTTTAAAAAAAAATGAAATTGTCACAGTTCCATTATTTCATACTGCTAGGATAGAACAGGATGCTTAATGATGGGAAAGAAAAAAGTTCCTGCCTCTTGTTACAGCTATCCCTCTGCTACTGGTATATGTTGGATTTTTATTTTCTTAAACTTTTGTTTTCCTGTTTTCACACCTCTAGAACCCTGTGCTTTCTGTTACAGGTAGTTGAACTAAAATTTGGTGGGAAAGACATCCCGGTAACTGGGGCCAACCGAATTGCCTACATCCACCTGGTGGCTGACTACCGGCTGAACAAGCAGATCCGACCGCACTGCCTAGCTTTCCGCCAGGGCCTGGCCAATGTTGTGAGCCTAGAGTGGCTCCGAATGTTTGACCAACAGGAAATTCAGGTATTATGACTACTACTCTCAAAGACATAGTTGTCTCAGGAAACAAAACACTTTCTGAAAATATCCTTTCAGGTTTAACCTTTTCCTCCCTCTCCCCTCCCCAGGTATTAATTTCTGGTGCACAAGTTCCTGTAAGTCTGGAGGACCTAAAATCCTTTACAAACTATTCAGGTATGTAGCACCACATTAGACTATGCCTTTCTCATAGGTCAAGTGTCACTGTAACCTCTTATATCCCTATCTTCTTTTCACCTTACTGTGAACTATTGTTCTCAGTCACTTTCATGGCTTCCAGTGTACAAGTGTGAGCCTCTTCTCATTTTTATAATGTTCAGTATATTGTATATTCTCTTCTTCACAATTTACCTTTTATTTCTACTCATAGACATTTGGTTATTCCCAGTCTTGCTGGGCATGGTGGTATACTTCCTTAATCTCGGCACTTAAAAGACATAAGCAAGAGAATTTTTGTGAATTCTAGGCCAGCAGTTCCCAGACAGCCAGGACTATGTAGAGAGACTTTGTCTCAAAAACAGCAACAAAAATAAAAAGTGATAGGATAGCAAACATACCATCTGTAGTTAAATGTGCTTAGCATGTGTGAGCCTCTGGCTTCAAGCCCCAGCACAAGAGTCATTAAATAAATAAATAAATAAATAAATAAATAAATAAATAAATAAATAGATAAATAAAGCTGTACTAGCCATTCTATTACTAGACACTACATGCACACGGATTTATATTCCTGTACATATTTAGGAGAGAGGAGCTGTTTGGTTGGTTAGTTGTGGTTGTTTGGGGGGGGGGGGTTGTTGTTGTTTTGACACAGGGTTTCTCTGTGTTACTCTGGCTGTCCTGAAACTCACTCTGTAGACCAGGCTAGCCCAAACTCACAGAAATCCACCTGCTTCTCCTTTCCAGTGCCACCCAGATCAAAGGTGTGTGCCACCCAGATCAAAGGTGTATGCCACCAGCTTGTTTCCTTTTGTTAAGTAATCTGCTTTAATTAACATAATGGGATTGGAGGTATATTTCTTTAATCCTAGAATTCAAGAGGGTTTCTGCAGAAGGTGAAGTCATTCCCAGGTCTTACACATTAGACAGACAAAACAGAGTAGATTAACAACCTCACTATAAACTCTAATGTAGTGTAGAGTACAATAAGCAGTGTGACTTGAAGAAAATATTTGCAAGTCATACATAAATATCTAGTTCCTAGAAAAGATAAACTCTTAGCAGCTAAGTGCTGTGATGATGTGAGACATAATCTCAAGTAAGATTTAATTTCATACTCATTTAGGGGTAGTAGTAAACAACATAGGTGTTGGGTGGGATGTGGAAAAATTGGAAGCTTCATCTGCTGCTCATAACAATCTAAAATGGTACAGCTGTGGTAAGAGTAGCTCTATGGTTCCTGAAAGAGTACAGCTTAGTGGTAGAGTACTTCCTGGTGTACATGGTTCTGTTCCTATCACCACCAAATAACAAAAAGTCAGAACAAGCTGGGCAGTGGTTGTGCACATCTTTAATCCCAGCACTAAGAAGGCAGAGGCAGACAGATCTTGAGTTCCAGGACAGCCAGAGAGAGAGAAATGCTGTCTCAAAACAAAAACAAGGGCTGGAGAGATAATTCGTCAGTTAAGAGCATTGACAGCTCTTCCAGAGGACCTGAGTTCAATTCCCACAACTACATGGTGGCTCAAAACTATCTGTAATGGAATCCAATGCCCTCTTCTGGTGTGTCTGAAGATAGTGACAGTGTACTCTCATATAACAAATAAATAAATAAATAAATCTTTTTTTTTTTTTAATTGGTTTTTCATGTATGGGTGTTCTGCCTTAATGTGTATCTGACTTAGTGTTAGATTCCTCTGGAACTGAAATTATTAGTAGTTATAAACTGCCATGAATGATGCTAAGAATCAAACCCAGGTCCTCTGGAGGATTATCCAGTAGTCTACATTGCTGTGCCAACTCTCTGGTCCCATGTTTGTAAAAAATTTTAGGCCTGTGTATGAGCGTGCATGGATGCACAAAAGTACAACAATTTTGTGGTCAGAGAATAGCTTGTGGAAGTCAATTGTATTCTTCTAATATGTGAAACCCAGGAATTGAGTTCAGATCATCAGATTTGGTAGCAAGTTACATACCCACTGAGCTAGTTGTACAGGCCCCAACATGGATGAATCTTGAGCCCATTATGCTAAGTGAAAGAAACCAGGATAAATGACAGATACTAGATGACTCTGCTTATGTGAGGCACCTGAAAGAGGCTCACAGACTCATAAAGGAGACTGAAAGGAGACTGGACTTGAAATTACTCTCGTGAGAAGGAGGCAGGGTGGGGCTCCTATTTGAAGTAAGAATGATGGCTGCATGAAAAAGTAAATGTGAATTCTCACAAAAGTGATTTAAATGGTGAATTTTATGTTGTATGTTTTACCACAAAATAAATAATTCTGGGGCTGAAGAGATGATTCAGTGTATAAAATGTTCTTGCTGCTGGGCCTGAGAACCTGAGTTTGATCCCAGGTATCCACATGGTAGGAAAAGAACCACAGACACACAATAAATAAACAAATGTACTTTTTTTTTTTTTAAGATTTATTTTATTTATTATATGTAAATACACTGTAGCTGTCTTCAGACACTCCAGAAGAGGGCGCCAGATCTCGTTACGGATGGTTGTGAGCCACCATGTGGGTGCTGGGATTTGAACTTATCACCTTCGGAAGAGCAGTCAGGTGCTCTTACCCGCTGAGCCATCTCACCAGCCCCACAAATGTACTTTTTAAATTAAGAAAAAGAAATCCAAGCTAGATGTAGTCCTCAAGATACTGAGGCAAGATTTCTGTGTTAAAGGCAAATCTGGACTGTATAAAGTGAGACCAGGAGACAGGTGGAAAGGGAAGAGAAGGGAAAAGAGAAGAAAATAACCAGCTAGATAGAGTTCCTGTGTTCAGTTAAAAGGCGTTTTGTATGAACTATCTGTGGAGTCAGAAAGTCAGGGGTGTCTGTAGGAGCTTTGTGAAAAAAATGGAAATGTTCTAAATATAGATGTGCTAGTGATTCTAAATATACTAAAAATCACTTAAATTTGCATTGATGTGTGTGCATTTTATTTCTTCTGTAATTGCTGTTGCCCTAAACCTGAACTCTAATTTTATATAAAAACAAATAATGCCACAGGTCATAGTGTCTGCACTCTCCAGTCATATGTTTAGAAAAATGTCATCATTCTGACCTTTCTTTGCCAAGAAATTGCCCTGAGTTGTTTGACTTCCCTGTCTACACTAAGAGTTTATACCTTTAAGGATCCCAGCTATTCCAGTAAATAGATTTAAAATATTACCATAGTCATTTTGGTGTCAATTAATGCACTTAAGATATCTTATTGATGTTATTTCTGTAGTGTATTAACAATGGGGGAACAATATATGGCAATTTTTTTAGTTTTAGGAAGCACTTAATGAGATTAAAATCTATAAGTGGCAGCTAGTACATCTTAGAATTGTGTTTAATAACAGGCAGGGCTGGTTGTCAGCCACAGTCTGAGCCTTATTATCTATCAGAAGGAGTGGCAATAAATAGACTTGGAAATCATATTGGCCAAGGGCCTAGCTCTCTGAGAAATAAGGTATCAGTGTGTACTGGCTGGTTTTGTGTATCAACTTGACACAGGCTGGAATTATCACAGAGAAAGGAGCTTCAGTTGGGAAAGAGCCTCTATGAGATCCAGCTGTGGGGTATTTTCTCAATTAGTGGTGCCATCCCTGGGCTGATAGTCTTGGGTTCTGTAAGAGAGCAGGCTGAGCAAGCCAGGGGAGGCAAGCCAGTAAGTAACATCCTCCATGGCCTCTGCATCAGCTCCTGCTTCCTGACCTGCTTGATTTCCAGTCCTGACTTCCTTTAGTGATGAACAGCAATGTGGAAATGTAAGCTGAATATACCCTTTCCTCCCCAATTTGCTTCTTGGTCATGATGTTTGTGCAGGAATAGAAACCTTGACTAAGACACAGTGTCTACCGTTTTTTAGATATATATCCAAGTGTCAGTTCCTACTCAAGAAGGTCTACTCCACATGTTGTTGGTTTCTAGTGTTTGCTAGGCATCATTTCATGCCAGCTCCATCGTGGTCACACCTACCCTCTGCAAAGGACCAGAGGCAGGTATCTTTTAGTTTGGCTTAGAAAACCTACTCCCCTATCTCACAGACCCCTCAAAACATTGGTGTCATGTTCCCAAGTTTGTTGCTGCTCCTTCTGCATTGATTTCGGGTAGGGGTAGGGTATTTGTTTGTTTGTTTGGACAGTGTTTTTCTGTAGCTTTTGCTGTCCTGTAACCCAGTCTGTACTCCAGGCTGGCCTCAAACTCAAGGGATTCATTTGCCTCTGCTTCCCAAGTTCTGGGCTTAAAGGTATGTGCCACCACTGCCTGGCTTGGTTTTATTTTTAATGCATCATATGTTCATTTTGTCATAGGGGGCTACTCTGCTGATCATCCTGTCATTAAAATCTTTTGGAGAGTTGTAGAAGGTTTCACTGATGAAGAAAAGCGCAAGTTGCTCAAGTTTGTAACAAGTTGCTCTCGCCCCCCTCTCCTGGGTTTCAAGGTATGCATCTTCTATGCCATTTTCTTTAAAACCATACAGGTCTGGCCACTATATGGTTGCTGTCTTTTTTTGTCCCATTCTAAGTACTAAGTGCTGTTTTAATTGTATTTAAGCTTGCGGTGTCTAGAGAGCCTGTGTTCAGATAGGCTGTCTGTAGTTATAGTCATCGGCCTTGTCAGTCATGATTTTCCACTCTGAATTGAAGAGCACACAACCTAAAATGTAGGTGTTGAGATGAGCAGAAGTAGATTTTGGTCATGGCTGTTATTAACATATGCATTACATTATCCTAGCTTTGTAATTACCTAGCCTATGGTTTTTAGTAACTAAAGCTATTTGGGGGGTTGGGGAAGTAGATCAATTGATTAGTAAATACCATGCAAGCAGGAGGACCTAAACCTAATACCTAGTATCTACCATACAAGGTGGTGCATGCCTTTAATCCCAGGATTCTGATATCTGTGGGTTGGAGACCAGCTTGGTCTACAAAGTGAGTTCAAAGTCAGTGAGAGCTAAAATAGTGAGATCCTGCTGTCTTCAAAACGAAACAGAATAAACAGATTCTCACTACTCAGTTGAAAAAAAGCTGGTCCTATAATCTCAGCACTATAGTAGTGGAGACAGAAAAAATCCTTGGAGCCTGCTGGCCAGCCAGTCAAGCTGAATTAGTAAGCTTGAAGTTCAGTGAAAGATCCTGTTTAAAAACATGAGTGGCAAGACAAAATGGCATTTGTAATGTCAAAACTCCTATAGTACTTTGACACTCCCTAGTAATTAACCTAGGTTACTCTGTGCAGTAGAAATAAGACATTCTGCTTTGAAAGAAAGTGGCAGGAGAGAACGTACTCCATGAAGTTGTCGTCTCATCTCAAATACACTACACATACACAGATACATAAACACACACACACAATTTACAAATTTAAATCAGGTGAAAAGCAATTGAAAGTCACCCAACCTTTTACTTCCACATGCATACCCATACCCTCTCACACAAACATTCCACACACAAAAATGTTGCTTGAGAAACATTTAATGATATTTCCTATATTCATTATAAAATTGGATAAAGCAACATTTATACTTAATAAATATCATACATACATACAGAACTAGCATAATTACTCAGTATTACTGCCAAGCTTGGTATACTGAATTTAATCTCCAGGACCCACATGGAAGAAGGAAAGAACTAGCTTCCACAAGTTGTCCTAACACTTCCACATGAATGTCGGATGCATGAATGCAAGGTTGCCTTCTGCCATCCCCCACATATATGCTGTGGCAAAACTGGAAAAGACTTTGCCCACTTTAACCTCTTGCCTGGCCATGTTTGCTCTATAGTCCTAACTCATATCAGAGATTAGGGATATCTTTCTTTTTCTTGTTAGATATTTTACTATTAATATCCTAGAATAGAGATAGTCCTACAATTCACTAATTGTAAATCACTACAATTCAATAATCAATAATAAAAGAGTTTGCCCATGGTGTATTTACAGTGTCTAGCCCACTAGTTTAGAGTCTGGCTGTTCAGACTACAGCTCCAACAACACCTGGAAAGCTTGTTAGGAACAGATATTTGAAGGCTCTTGGGACCAGCTGCTTCATACTGCTGTGTGGAGCTAGGCAGCCATCAGTTTCTGAGGTTTGGTGAAGTTATGCCACTTGTCCTTTAATGACCCCCATAGAATTTGTCTTCCAGGTAAGGCTTCAGTGTATTGTCATGCGTAGGCATGTTTTTGTTTTGTTTTGTTTTGTTTTTGTTTGTTTTTAGATGGTATTGCTCTATAGCTTAGGCTTACCCTTGAACTCACTATTTACCCTAGACTGGCCTCAAACTCTTTAGTCCTGCTGCTTTGGTCTCAGGAATATTGAGATTTGGCCTATATTACCTTATCAGGTTAGATATATCCTTTAGTTCCTTCCATGTGTCCTGGACAGTTTGATCAGGTATAAACAGGTTCTTATGAAAGTGTTCTATGGCATCATCTCAAGCAGTGTGCTCAGGACAGGTAACAGGCATTGGTTATGAGGTCCCACCTGGAAGAAGGCCAAGAGTCAGCTAGTAATAGACATTGAGCTGCAGATGCTCAGACATTTAAAAGAAGCAAATTACTATAGTATGATCAGGAGACGTGAGTATTAACAGTTTGCTGTAAATTCTACCACATGAAAGAAATAGCCAGAGCTATATATAAAGGTAAATGTGTGGCCAAGGCAGAAGAAGAGAGCTCATTGAGGGTGCAGAAATGTTCCAAACCTGTGTAATGGCACAAATGTAGCAATTTGCTAGATTATGGTGAGCCTGGTGGTGATGGCACATGCCTTTAATCCCAGCACTTGGGAGGCAGAGGCAGGCGGATTTCTGAGTTCGAGGCCAGCCTGGTCTACAGAGTAAGTTCCAGGACAGCCGCCAGGACTACACAGTGAAACTCTGTCTAGAAAAACAAACAAACAAACAAAAATACTAAAACAAACACCTTAAAAATGGACAGTGATACTCAAGTGAGGATAGGAAGATCTGCACAACTGCCAGGAGCTCATTTTTCACATAAAAAACAAAAAAACAAAAAACAAAAAACAAAACACCTGTCCATACTGCTGGGTTTGGACACAGTAAGTAGTAAGAAAGTTCTATTCATTAAATAAGTAGGACAGAAATCATGTGACTCTTCTAAGTTACAGGAACAAAGTAAACAACCAAATATGTTGTCCAGGAGTAAAGGGTAACGGTAATAAATATCAGGTAAGCTGGAGAGATGGACTGGTAGTTAAGATAGACTAGCCACTCATGGTACCCCAGAACATGACAGCTCATAACTGTCTGTGTACCTCCACTTTCAGAAGATCTTCTAGCCTCTGCAGGCACCAAGCAATGCGATTCACAGACATAATGTGGGCAAGACACCCACATACCTACAGTTAAATCTTTTAAAATACCAAGATTGGAGGCTAGCATGATTTACAGAGTGAGTTTTAGGACAGCCTGGCTCCTAGAAATCCTGTCTCAAAAACAACTGCAAGAAAGTTGTCAAAAGCTGTGCAATGGTGGTGCACGCCTTTAATCCCAGCACTCGGGAGGCAGAGGCAAGTGAATTTCTGAGTTCGAGGCCAGCCTGGTCTACAGAGTGAGCTCCAGGACAGCCAGGGCTACACAGAGAAACCCTGTCTTGAAAAAAATAAAAAAATAAAAAATCAAAGAAAGAAAGAAAAACAAGAAAGTTGTCAAGAATCATGAAATAGAAAGTATGAAAATAAGATAAACATGAGTTGTTCAATAAAGAATGTACCAAGGTAGCCAGTCATGGTGGCACACGCCTTTGATCCCAGCACTTGGGAGGCAGAGGCAGGCGGATTTCTGAGTTCGAGGCTAGCATGGTCTACAGAGTGAGTTCCAGGACAGCCAAGGCTATGCAGAGAAACCCTGTCTTGAAAAAAAACAAACAAAAAAAAAGAATGTACCAAGGCTGAACTCACCTAAGAAAGGAAAATCTATATGGTAATACATGCCTATAATTCAACACTTCATGAAGCTAAAGCATAAGAACCAGTTGGTAGTTCGGTAGCAAGACCCTGTCTTCCAAGAAAGCAAAGAGTTCCATAATAGTTTTTACAATTGTTGTGTAAGACTTCAGAATAATTAGAAAAGCATGTTGACCTGATGGCTTCTCAGAGGTGGCTATCGGTGCTCTAGAGATACAGATGGAGTGGTGGAAAGGGGCATAGTTCTGATGACTGCAAATAGCATGAAACTCACAGAGCAAACACCTCTATGTTCAGTAGAAGAGCAGCATCTGCTAAAAGCTAGAGCTAGTATGTTTAATTAATGGAATTGTTGCAGAGAAAAAATCATTGAGTGCTATAGAAAAATTGTTATCACACCACACAGTAAATTGGTGGGGTTTTTTTCCCTGAACTAATGCAAATTTCTTTTTTTTTTTTTTAAGATTTATTTATTATATGTAAGTACACTGTAGCTGTCTTCAGACATAGCAGAAGAGGGAGTCAGATCTCATTACAGATGGTTGTGAGCTACCATGTGGTTGCTGGGATTTGAACTCAGGACCTTGGGAAGAGCAGTTAGTGCTCTTAACTGCTGAGCCATCTCACCAGCCCCCTAATGCAAATTTCAATTGTGTTGTATTTGTGTATAAAATGGTGCCCTTGACTCAGATTTTAATAGAGAACTTCATCTTTTCACTTTTTTTCCTTTTCTTTTTTGTTTGTTTGTTTGTTTGTTTGTTTGTTTTAGTTTTCGGTTTTTTTTTTTTTTTTTTTCGAGAGACAGGGTTTCTCTGTATAGCCCTGGCTGTCCTGGAACTCCCTTTGTAGACCAGTCTGGCCTCGAACTCAGAAATCCGCCTGCCTCTGCCTCCAGAGTGCTGGGGCCACCACGCCAGGCATCTTAGACTCCCAAGTAGGACACTCAATTAGCATTATGAAAGAAATAATAAAACATTGTGTTTCACTGTGAAGTGTATTTGAAACTTTCTATTTACAAAAAAACTGCTGACCCTGCCATCAAATCTTTTTATTTATTTATTTATTTTTATTTAGTATTTTTATTTTTGTTTCTTTGAGGGCTTGAGGAGCTCTCTGCCCCTGTATACTCAAAACTGCATATTTCGGGATGTAATGAATGCTTCTTGGTTCTCTCCCACTTTCTATTCCTTATGAGAGATTCATAGTGCACAGTAAGTTGTAATTGGAAATAAAAAAGAATGCTTTGTTCTTGTTTGTAGTTTGTTTTGAGAAAGGCTATTGTTGCTATTTTTCAGCCAGTTTCTGTTATCACTGAAACAGAATTTCAAGTTGTTGAGGCTGGCCTGAGATTCACAGCAGTCAGCCTCTGAAGTGCTGTAGTTTGCAGGTGTGTAACCCCACACTCAGGCCCAATTAGAGTTTGATTATTTTAGCTACACATAGTTCCTTAAGGTTTTTTTTGACAGGGCAGATAAATAAGTAACTAGGTCTTTTGTTTGTTTGAAACAGGGTCTCTGTTATGTAAGTCAGCCTCCCTATTGCTTGGACTAAAGGCATGTCCTGCCATGACAGGCACATCTAGGTTTTTATATGGCCCTTGCCAGATTGTGTTCTTACTCAATGATGAAAACACAATATACTAGCTGAGTGTGTCATGCCTTGTGCTGAGTTTCTGCAGAGTCCACTGTTAGAATGGAAATGTTGTTTAAATTTTGTTTTCTGCTGTAATGGCTGAAAAATAACTACTCTTTCTTACATTGTTGGATTAGTTTTTCTTTCTAACAAAATCTATGGTTTCAATAGAGCAGATGAGAAACAGTGGTTAGGTAGAAGAAGAAAAACATACATTCTTTCCCATTCTGGCCACTGTTATGTTTTGTTTCATTTGTAAGCTGCTGCTTTTATTCACCTTTTTTTTTTTTAAAGCTGGAGACATAGCTTATAAGTAAAGCACTTGTTTAGTCTGTGCAAGCCCTGACTTAAATCCCAAGTACCACCTCCAAAAACAATCAGAACCATTTTTTTCATGTGTTAAATATTCTTTTAATTTGGAGGAGGGACGGTATCTTAATCAGGGTGACTATTGCTGTAATAAAACACCATGACCAAAAGCAACTTGGGGAGGAAAGAGTTTTTTGTTTTTGTTTTTTAATTTAATTTATTTATTGTTTTTTGGTTTTTCGAGGCAGGGTTTTTCTGTATAGCCCTGGCTGTTCTGGAACTCACTTGGTAGACGGACTGTCATCAAACTCAGAAATCTGCCTGCCTCTGCCTCCCAAGTGCTGGGATTAAAGGCGTGCGCCACCATGCCGGGAAAGAGTTTATTTGGCTTATAGTTCCACATCACTGTTTATCATCCTGAAAGAAGTCAGGACTGGAACTCAAGCTGGGCAGGAACCTGAAAGCAGGAATTGATGCAGAGGCTATGGTAGAGTGCTGCTTGCTGCCTTGCTCACCATGACTTTCTAAGCCTGCTTTCTTACAGAAACAACCATCAGCCCAGGGTTGGCCTCACTCATAGTGCATTATTAGGCCCTCCTCCATCAATCACCAATCAACAAAATGCCCTACAGCCGTGGTTCTCAACATCCTCGTGCTGGTACCCTTTAATACATTTTCTCATGTTGTGGTGACCCCCCCCCAGCCATAAATTCTTATTGCTACTTTATAATTATAATTTTGCTACTCTACTATTAATTGTACTGTAAATATCTGTTTTCCAATGGTCTTAGGGTGACCCCTATGAAAGGGTTGTTTGACTGCTGCCCTATAGGTTTGCCTATAGCCTGATCTTATGGAGACTTTTTCTCAATTGAGACTCCTTCCTCTCCAATGACTCAAGCTATGTGTCAGTTGACATAAATAAAAACTAGCTAGCACAGAAGGTTGAGGTCCTTCAAATGCTAGGATGACAAATCACAACTTGAAATACTTTTAATGAACATTGGAGTGTCTCATCCTGTGGTCTTAACTAATTTATCTTCTCTAGTCACAGCACCTGAAGCTCTAAAATCTCAGTATCTAGCCAGATGTGCAGGTACCATTTTGCTCCCCTGAGTCTCATCTTGTTGATGCTTGCATCAAGGGGTGAACTAGGCAGACATCTGATATCTGTACATCCAGACTGGGAGAATAAGCCAGTTGGGGGCACTTGGCTTTGTTGTTGTGTGTTGGGAAAGAATGCAGTCACATCTCAGGTATAAGATGGTACCTGATGGTCCTTGTGGTAGCTATTAGTTATTTGTATCGTCTGGCCTTTCCTTGGATCTCAGTATACTGGTCTGCAGTATCATCAGCTTATAACAGATATGTATTTAGCCTATAGGCAAGTATAAGTGTGTATTTAATCACACAATTATTGCTAGGTGTAGAGATATGCCTGTCACCCATCCAAGTACCTGGGAAGTATATGCAAGAAGATTAGGGTTAAGTCATCCTTTATTATGTACCGAGTTCAAGGTCAGCCCAGAAAGTCACAAACAAAAAAGTAGTTTCTTTACAGCCTCATTTATGCAGTGTTTTTTTGTTTTTGTTTTTGTTTTTTTGGTTTTTTGTTTTTGTTTTTGTTTTTGTTTTTTTCGAGACAGGGTTTCTCTGTATAGCCCTGGCTGTCCTGGAACTCACTTTGTAGACCAGGCTGGCCTCAAACTCAGAAATCCGCCTGCCTCTGCCTCCGGAGTGCTGGGATTAAAGGCGTGTGCCACCACGCCCAGCTTCATTTATGCAGTGTTAAAACTGTGTATGTGCCTATCCGCAGTCTGTGTGCTCCTATGCAGTGCGGTGGGAAGAAACACTGTATTACTGGGGCAGAGTGTTAGGACATGGTAGCAGAGAAAAAGAGGAAGGTACAGAATAATGGCTGTAATGTGCTGCATCAAAATGAGAGAAGAAAACTTATTTCCTTCTTTGCATTAAATGTCAGTGGACGTATCTAAGGGCATCTGGGTATCTGCAACAGAGAAATGAAGGGTTCAGTGTTGTACATTAGACATAACCATGAAGCTGGAAAAGATGACTTGGAAGAGGACCTGGGGTCAGTTCCCAGCACTCACATGGCAACTCACCAACCATATTTTAACTACAATTTCAGAGGATCCAACTCCCTTTCTGACCTCTGGGGATTTCACACATATAAGATAAAATTAAATGAATCTTTAAAAGCAATAATAACCAGCATTCACTGTTATATCTTTTAAATAGCATTCATTGGCACCATCCTGTCCACATACCCAGTAGGATAGACAAGGTACTCCTAGAAACAAGCTACCTGTTCTTGACTCATCTTATGTTCCTGTCTATAACATGATTATATGGGGAAAATGTTAGAAACCAACAGGTTTGCTCAGTTTTTATGTTTGAATCTTGCTTTTTCGGCAGCAAGGCAGAGTTGTAACCATTTCCTCAAATCTAGTTGGAGGCAAGTGGGAAGGGGAGACTCATCCCTGTGCTAGGATTGGTTGGTTTGTGGGTCCAGCACTCTGATCGCTTCTAATCAAATGATGCTAGTAGCCACATGTGACTGTGGCCGTTCAAGGTGTATATCATCTTATCACCAACTGAGACTTTCTAGAAAGAACTTTTCTGGTCAGCTTAGGTCACATCTGCAGGCTAGGCGTGGTGGCGCACGCCTTTAATCCCAGCAGTCAGGAGGCAGAGGCAGGTCGATTTCTGAGTTCGAAGCCAGCCTGGTCTACAAAGTGAGTTCCAGGACAGCCAGGGCTACAGAGAAACACTTTCTCAAAAACAAACAAACAAACAAAAAGAAACAAGAAACGATTTGTGCCCTGCAGTGGTGACGCACATCTTTAATCCCAGCTCTTGGGAGGCAGAGGCAGGCAGATTTCTGAGTTCGAGGCCAGGCTGGTCTACAGAGTGAGTTCCAGGACAGCCAGGGCTATACAGAGAAACCCTGTCTCGAAAAAAGAGCTATAGTAAAGTCCTCAGTGTAAAAGTACACAAAAGTATACTGTAAAAGTGAATAAAAGTATTTTTATTCACATGATGTAATTGTTGTCTCTGATACTTAACGCTGAATATGCTCACTCTTTGTAGTTTATTCTGAACTCTGGCCGGCTGGTTCAACACAACTGTTCTGGTTCAAACTCCTCTCCAAGACAACTAATTCAACCTGGCTTCTCTCAGCTCTCACTGAATTGCTTTGCTTGTCTTCAAACTAACTCTGGCAATTTGTTCTAATTTTCTGGCTCCTTATTGTGACCTTAGCTGCTTCTGTTGACCTGCACTGAACTTCATGAACACTAATGAACTCAACTCCACTGCACTGCCCTTATTGCACTTAACTGACTGAACTGAACTCAAATGACTGAAAAGAAGTGACTTCACCCCAACTTAACTGCCTCTCCCTACACTCTATTTCTCCTATGCTATTGTCATGAGAGTTGAGCGTATCTTTTTATCAAATCTTTCTCTGATTTGTCATTTTTGTCTGTCCCTCAATTAGCTTTTTTTTTTTTTTTTTTTTTTTTTTGGAATTGAAGGTGTGTGTTAAGGGCATGCCTATATTCCAGACAGAGTAGCCATGTTGCTGGATTAAAATTCCTCTACACCCTAGAGCTGTTTCTTTCATTGAGTATCAACTCTGAAGGGACAAGGAGGGCATTAATACCTGGAAGCCATTCGCTCTGGTCCTTCATTCATCACACAAGTTCAAACTATGTTGCCAGTTTAAAACAAATACAAAATTAAATATTATTGGAGCTGGTGAGATGGCTTAGTACCTGCCAGCAAGACTGATGACCTGAATTTGATTCCTAGGTCCCACATAGTTGAAAGGAATTCCTACAAGTTTTCTTGTGACCTCCATAGGTGCTCATGGTATGTGTACATGCACACATACATTAAATTTAGTGTAATTTAATTTTTTAATTTTTTCTTTGGTTTTTTTCCAGACAAGGTTTCTCTGTGTAGCCTTGGCTATCCTGGAACTCATTTTGTAGACCAGGCTGGCCTTGAATTCACAGAGCTCCTCTGAAACTGCCCCAGGAATAGTGGGATTAAAGGCCTGTGCCACCACTGCTTGGTTCAATTTAAAATTTTTTAGTAACTTGAAATCATGCTGGCTCTATGGCTGAGCCGCCAGTAAATAGGTCTCTTGAGTTACTTGCTTTTTATATAGAGATTGTGCTTTGCTTCCATTTCTGTCGTGTTTTTTATGTGTGTTGTTGTTGACACATCTACATGTCTTCTAAATGCAGTATTTATACTGAAGTTCATTTGAAGTGTTCACCTGACCCTTGCTGTCCCCTCTCTCTTGAATGTTCTCTCTCTCCCTCCCTCCTCCCCCTCTCCCCACCCCCCTCTCTTGTGAGATGGAGATCTTACTCTGTAATACAGCCTGGCCTCAGGCTTTCAATCCAGTCCTAGTCCTGTCTCAGCTTCCTGAGTACTTTGATAAGAGTTGGGTATCAGGGGCTGGAAAGGTGATGACCCACTGTTAAGAGCAGTGGTGCCTCACAACTGGCTATAACTACAATTCCAGTGATCTGATGGTCTTTTCTGACCTCCTTATGCCCCAGACACACATGTAGTTCACATACACATAAAACAAAAATAAATGACTTTTTTTTTTTTTTTGAGGGGAGTGGGTAGCTAATCCCAGGCAGGCAGATCTATGAGTTTGAGGCTGAAAATCTGTGAGTTTTATGCTCACCTGGTCTACAAAGAAAGTTCTAAGCCGGGCGTGGTGGCGCACGCCTTTAATCCCAGCACTGGAGGCAGAGGCAGGCGGATTTCTGAGTTCCAGGACAGCCAGGGCTACACAGAAACCCTGTCTCGAAAAACAAAACAAAACAAAAAAGAAAGTTCTAAAACAGCCAGGGCAGAGAAACCCTGTCTTGAAAGACCAAAGGGGAGGAGGGTAGAAGGGGGTGCAACAGCACATACAGCTTGTCATTTCCATTTTACTATAAGCACATTGAGCAATTCATCATTTTGCTATAACTTGGAGCTTGAGTTCTCTATGTAATTAAAAAAAATAGGGCTGGAGAGATGGCTCAGAGGTTAAGAGCAGAGAACCCTGGTTAATTTCCAGCACCCACATGGCAGTTCAGAACTATTTGTAATTCTACTTCCAGGGGACCAGACACCTTCACACAAACATACACACAAGCAAAACACCAATTCAAAAGTGTTGTCTGTTGTGTGCGTGTGGGTGTAGGTGTGGGTGGCTGGGGAGGTAGTTCACCAGGTAAAAGCACCAAGCCTGACAACCCCAGCACATGTGGTAAAAGTAAAGAACTTACTCCAAGTAGTTGTCTGCTTACTTCTACATGTTCTGTGACATGTATGTATCCACACCCAAATGTATACAAGTACAGTATAATTTCTAAAGATATTTAAAACCATAATAAAGTTGGGCAATGTTGGTGCATGCCTTTAACCCCAGCACTCCGGAGGCATGTAAATCTCAGAGATCGAGGTCAGCAGCTCTACAGATGGAAATTCTGGACAGCCAGGACTACACAGAGAAACTGTCTCAAAAACCAAAAATACATGCGCACGCGCACGCACACACACACACACACACACACACACAGAAACAAACAAACAAAAAAAAGGCAAGGATCTGGAGAGGTAGCCTAGTGGTTAAGAGCCTATGCTGTTCTTGTAGAGGAGCCAAGTTCAGTTCCCAGCATCCATGTCCAGTAGCTTACAACCACTTGTAACCTCAGCTCAAGGGGTATCCAAATACCTCTGCCTACTGAGTGATGCCCTCACGTGCACAGTCACACCTATTTGTACATTTATGTAATTTAAGATAATAACTTTCTACAAGAAAAAATATTTTTGAGAAAAGCAGCTTCCAGAGTAACTGACAAGCAAGCTCTGGTAGGCTCCAGGCTATACTAGAATCTTCTAACCATATCCTGTGCCCTGTCTTCTAGGAGCTATACCCTGCGTTTTGCATTCACAATGGAGGCTCTGACCTTGAGCGGCTACCTACAGCCAGCACCTGCATGAACCTGCTGAAGCTCCCAGAGTTTTATGATGAAGCCCTGCTGCGAAGCAAGCTGCTGTATGCCATTGAATGTGCTGCTGGCTTTGAGCTGAGCTGAATTGAGCCCAGAGAACTTGATCTCACCCAAAGGCAGCCAGCACCTACCAGACCCAAGAGAGCACTCAGGCAGGACCCTCGGCTCTCCTCAGGCCTTCTATCTGGCATCTCTCCCTTTCTAATTTTTTTTTAGATGATTTTTATTGTGACACAGTCACATACATAGATGGACATTGCTTTTCACATAACCTAGCTATTGTTATGTGCTATGTGGCTGGTTTAGTAATTTTGCCAAGAAGAGCACAGGTTTTAGAATAGTGGCAACTCAGTGAAATTAACCAAAGATGAAGCTTTGGCCTTGCTGACCCAGTTTATATCCCTTCTTGGGTCAGGCACCAGTATCTGCATACAGAATCTGGGGCTGATACACAGAGCCAAGCCACTGCTTCTCATGTGGTTGATTGTTTACAAGCCTAATTGTAAAAACTGAAGGCATTTTCCCTGCTGCCTTTTCCCAAAGTGGTTAGGTTTGGAAAATGGATAACACTAGTATTATTTTATTTTGTGCTTTTTAAGCCATGTCCCCCAGGTGGGAATCGCATGCTTGTCTTCAGACTCCTACTGACCTGCCTCATGAGGTTTAGACTTGGCTGTGTGGGTTGAGGTGACTGCTGCCCTCATTGCTCTTTGCCTGTCTCTGCTTTATGCCTGGAAAGCTTTCCAGGAGGTGGAGGAGGAGGGTCCTTAAACTTCCTGAGGTACTGTGTCACCTGCAGTGAGTTGGCAACTGGGGATGTGGGCACTGCAGCTTTTATTAAAGTCATTTGAACCAAAGTGGCGGGCTACGTCTCTCCGTGATCCACATGCCCTCCTAGCCTGGCCGTACTGCCCATCATCTTGCACATCTTGGGGGGACTTATCCCAGGCCTCAGCACCTCTGCTTTCTGACGCTGTTTTGATAAGAAGACAGCATCCCTGGCATCTGTCAGGGAAGAGCATCAGGCCAGGTGATTCTCACTTAGGCACTTTATATCAGGGTCAGACTTGTTGCCAATTGACCTCAGCCTCTGCAAACAAAGCAGGGAAGCATCTGAGAGGCTAGCATACAAGGATCATCACGGAGCTGGTGAGGACTCCAGACTCTGCTTCTCGTCTAAGTCCAGCATCTATGCCTGGAGGCCCTTTGTGCTGTTGGAGTTAGGTGACCAGAATTAGCAATATACTTTTAAATGTGGGAAAACTGAATGACACTTTTAAGACAATGACAATTACCAGACAAAATGTATAATTTCTTAATTTGAATAATAAAGTATTTAAATGCTATTTGTAGTCTTGATACATAGGTAGAAATAGCATTTATCCTTGATTTTGTTTTTTGTTTGGGGGTGTTTATATTGAATGTCCTACATCTTTTTATTAGTTAATTTGTGTATTAGTGTTTTAGATTTGAAATATCTGAGACTGGAGATAAATTGGCAGTTTGTGTTTTTGTTTTTTTTTTTTCCTGTTGGCTCTTCTGAGCTTATTTATTTGTACATCCTAATGGGTGAATATTTACATTAAATCTTTTCCCCAAGATTGTGTTGGAGTTTTGCCCCAGATCACTGGTCAGTTGTGTTATGCTGTAGTAGACTTACTTTTCCAGGTCACATATCTACAGTATAGGAAGCCACGCAGCCTATGGTCCCTTTAATTCAGCCATTTGGGATCAATATCATCCCTGGAATAACCACCAGAAGTAAGGTGCTCAGGTGCTAACTCTCAGTGGGTCTTATATTAAATTACTGAGAAAAAATAAATCTTCCAAAAGGAAGATTCTCATTTCCTCATTGTTCTAGGTGCCTTTGTGTTTGGTCCTATTTTGCTTACTTTGGGTGACTTTTTTTTTTTTTTTTTGAGACTTTGTGCTGGTGGTTGGTTACTTCAGGTGTTTCTCATGGGCTGTTACATGCTTAGAGAGCTTTTGCTTTGATGTCTGTTCTCCAACCACATCATAAGCACCAGGCATATACTGTCACTAAGTGGGTACAGCTTGTATGGAAGTACCCAGTGTGGGCTATAGTGTACTGAGCTGCTGGCACCTTGTGTTCATGTTCAGTAGTGCTTATGGTAAAGATAAAAGTTTGCTGAAAACAGCGTAAACTTAAAACTTCATGCCTTTAATCCCAGCACTCGGGAGGCAGAGGCAGGCAGATTTCTGAGTCCGAGGCCAGCCTGGTCTACAAAGTGAGTTCCAGGACAGCCAGGACTATACAGAGAAACCCTGTCTCGAAAAACCAAAAAAAAAAAAAAAAAAAAAAGGCAAGATGGAGGAAGCTTTTCTATAGGCCCAAGATGCTATATGATATGATGACATTCTTAACTTTGGGGATGGTGGAAGATAGTGGTTTGCTAAGTTAATAGACTGCAAGGGCTATACAGAGAAACCCTGTCTTGAAAAAATCCAAATCCAAAAAAAAAAAAGATACTAGTTCAGAGCCGGGCAGTGGTGGTGCACGCCTTTAATCCCAGCACTGGGGAGGCAGAGGCAGGCGAATTTCTGAGTTCAAGGCCAGCCTGATCTACAGAGTGAGTTCCAGGACAGCCAGGGCTACACAGAGAAACAAACCCTGTCTCAAAAAAACCAAAAAGGGGGGGGGGTGTTATGTTCAGACAGGGCAAGGAATAGCTATCCTGGAGAGCTAGAACTTACCCAAGATAAGGTAATTAGCCTCTAGACCTGCACCATTCCTGTCTCCAGTCTTTCACAGAAGGCTTGGCGAGATAGAAGAGCTGCAAAATCTGTGGTCAGTTAGGTGAAAGGAAAGGAGTGTTTCCTGTTGTTAGTTGGTTTTGGTTTTGGTTTTTTGAGACAAGATCCCATGACATAGCCTAGGCTGGTCTGGAACTTCCCAGGTAGACCAGAGTAAACCTCAGATCCACCTGCTTCTGCCTCCAGAGAACTGGGATTAAAGGTGATGCAGTGAGACTTCTTTTCTAGAAGTTGTAGCTATGAACACCAATTCCAGTGGCTGTGCTAAACAGCAGGGTTTGTTCTGTTCTTTTATTGACACGTACAATGTGAAATAATCAGTTTCATGACTTTTTAAATGTGTATCATGTACTTCAACTATATGACATTTTTATACATTAGCAGGTCTTTCTCGTTACCCTCTTTTGTCCCTTTATCCCTCCAACTTTTACATTCACCACAGGAGAACATGCAGTTGTCATCCTGAATCTGGCAACCTTGAATTCTACCCATTCCCATGTAAATGTTGTAATTTTACTCTTTATAGCTGACTAATCTAGTCCTCTGTACACGCAGTGGTCCGTCTGTTGGTGTAGCCCTAGGCTCTTGTCCAGTGCTGCTGGACATGCAGTCATCTCTGCTGTGTGCTGAAGTGATTCCTTTAGATACATGTCTAGGATGCCATAGGTGGCTTGTAGTTGTTCTACATTTGAGGAACTTCTGTAGAAATTTTCATTTCCTACCAGAAGTCCACACACTCAGCATGTTTGTTTTTTTGGTGTTAACCATTGTGACTTGGCTAAGAATATCGGTGAGTTCTTGTTTGCATTTCCCTGTGGTGTAAGCTTGAAGTCTTACATTTATGCATATTTGTGTTTCTCCCTTTGAGAGCTGTCTGTTCA
Organism: Mus minutoides; assembly: GCA_902729485.2. Taxonomy (NCBI): domain Eukaryota; kingdom Metazoa; phylum Chordata; class Mammalia; order Rodentia; family Muridae; genus Mus; species Mus minutoides. The sequence goes on along the minus strand of LR749671.1, from coordinate 2,064,980 downwards.
TTTATTCTGTTGTTCATTGGATGTTTATGGTGTTGATGGGTTCTAGATATTAATACCCTGTCATATGTATAAGTGGCAAAGATTGAGTCATGTTCTGTGAGGCATCTTTTCACTCTGCTGGGTGTTTCCTAAGCTATAGAGAAGATTTTTAATTTTATATAATTCCATTTGCCAATTTTTGCAATTATTTGTCCCTTTCAAGTCTTTCTTTTTCTTTTCTTTCTTTTTTTTAAGACAGGACCTCTCCACTTGGGAGGCAGAGGCAGGCAGATTCCTGAGTTTGAAGCCAGCCTGGTCTGCAAAGTGAGCTCCAGGACAGCCAGGGCTATACAGAGAAACCCTGTCTCAAAAACAAACAAACAAACAAAAAGACAGGACCTCTCTGCCGGGCGTGGTGGTGCACGCCTTTAATCCTAGCACTCGGGAGGCAGAGGCAGCGGATTTCTGAGTTCGAGGCCAGCCTGGTCTACAAAGTGAGTTCCAGGACAGCCAGGGCTATACAGAGAAACCCTGTCTCGAAAAAACAAACAAAAACAAACAAACAAAAAAACCAGGACCTCTTGATGTAGCCTTTGTGCCTCCCCATTGTTAGAGTTAAAGGCTTGCAGCACCATACCATGTTTGCTTCTGCCTATTATCTTGAGGGGTTTTCCACTAAGATGTTCAGAGTTGCAAGAATTAGGTTAAAGCCAATCCATTTTTAATTTATTTGTGTAGAGGGATGAGAATTATGAATATAAGTTTTCTTCTTCTAGATATGGACTTCCGCTTTTCTACCACCACTTGTTTTTGTTTTGATTTTTGTTTTTCTAGGCAGTTTTTCTGTATAGCCTTGGCTCTCCTGGAACTCACCAGTTGTAGACCAGGCTGGCCTTGAACTCAGAGATCTACCTGCCTCTGCCTCCTGAGTGCTGGCATTAAAAGTGTGCACCATCACCCGTGCCACCCAGCTGAAGATGTGTCTCTTTCATCATTTTGTTTTTATTGTTTATGCTTTTGACACTGTTGTCAGAAATAGGTGGTTGTAGTTGTATGGATATGCCCCCTGTCCTTTGTTCTGTTCCATTGGTCTGTGCTTTTGCTTTTGTTGGAGTCAAACCTGGTCCTCTGAAAGAGAATTACGTGCTCCTTACCACTGTATATCTGTCCAGCCCCTACGCCTGTCACTCCTAGCATGCCATGACTACAGTATCGACTGCTTTCCCTTCTGCTTGTGCCTGACAGCAGGTTACAAGGCCTGAGGTGATATCAGTCTATGGCAGCCCTAGTACCCTGCCCTGGAAGGTAGGATGCCGCTGCTCCTTCGTCAAAACATTTTTTTTAAAGGATGTATATATGTGAGTACACTGTTGCTTTTGCTTTTGCTTTTGCTGTTGCTGTTGCTGTTGCTGTTGCTGTTGCTGTTGCTGTTGCTGTTGCTGTTGCTGTTGCTGTCTTCAGACACACCAGAACAGGGCATTGGATCCCATTACAGATGGTTGCTAGCCACTGTGTGCTTGCTGGGAATTAAACTCTGGGAAAGCAGTCAGTGCTCTTAACCATCTCTCCAGTCCTTGTCAAAAAAAATTTTCCCTCCAGTTTTGTTTCTTCTTGGTTGCCATTTTCCTTTATTTTTTAAAATTTTACTTATTCACTTACATCCTGTTCATGGCCCCCCTCATGGTCACCCACTCCCACAACCCCCCCCATCCCCTCTCCCCTTCTCTGAGCAAGTGAGACTCCCTTAGTATCCTCCCACCATTGTACTTCCACTGAGGCCAGACGAGACAGCCCAACTAGGAGAACGTATCCCACAGGCAGGCAACAGCTTTGGGGATAGCCACTGCTCCACAGGACCCACATGAAGACAAGCTGCACATCTGCTACAGCCAAACAGCAGATGGAGCTTGGGAACTCTTCTGGGAGAACAGGAGGAAGATTGTGGTCTCGGAGGAGATAGGAAGTCCATAGGAAGACCAACAGAGCCTTTTGTTTTGTTTTGTTTTTGTTTTTTGAGACAGGGTTTCTCTGTGTAGCCCTGGCTGTCCTGGAACTCACTTTGTAGACCAGGCTGACCTTGAACACAGAAATCTGCCTGCCTCTGCCTCCCAAGTGCTGGGATTAAAGGCTTGCGCCACCACAGGCCCGGCTCCATTTTTTTTAATTAAGCAAAGTACTTATCATATAGGTCTCTGAAGAAGTGAGAGTAGTTAAAAGTACTTGTTGCTATTGCAGAAGACCCAGGTTTGATTCCCAGAACCTACATGATGGCTCACAACTGTCTGTAACTTCAGTTTCAGGGGATCCAACACCCTCTTCTGACCTCCAAGGACACCATACACATAAAATATACATTTAAAAACTAGGGGGCCTTGGCAGTGGTGGCTCACACTTTTAATCCTGGCACTTGGGAGGCAGAGGCAGGTGGATTTCAGAGTTTGAGGCCAGCCTGCTCTATAGATTGACCCCAGTCAATTCTGAGACTGAAGGCAAATATTTTCCAATACACTTTTTATACCATTTTAATTACAAATTTTATTTTCCAATCCATTTTTATACCATTTTAATTGCAATTTAATTACAATTTAAATACTTCAGGCAAATATTTGGGGCAAGCAGTACAATAAGGACCTAACTAAGCAGTAAGCGAAGTCCTGTGATTAATCCCATGACAGTTGTTTAAAAGGGTTTATCAAAGGACCAAAATACTTGAGCCCACTTCCTTGTCTAAGCCCAAAATCTTGCCTGAAGCCTAGTTCTTCGGTTCCACCCTAAGACAAAAATTCCAGCCTTACCTTACTTCCCTATTATAGCCTAAAGTTAGATTCTTGCCAAAACTTACTTCCTTGTCATGGCCAATGTCAAATTCCTGTCTGAAGCCCATTTCCTTGTCCTTGGCCAAAGTCAGACTCCTGCCAAGCGGTACCCCAAAAGGCTTTCCACAGTTAGCCCCAAGTTTTGCCACCAAAGGAAGGGAGGAAGGAAGGAAGAGAAGAGAAGAGAAGAGAAGAGAAAGTAAGAAAGAGAGAGAGAGAGACAAAGAAAAAGTAAAAGAACATGACTATTCCTAGGTATGGTAGAGGAGAAAGTTTATTCTAGACCTAAAAGACCCCCGAAGTGGGGAGACCCTCATTCAAGTCTCCGGATGATTCGACACCCAAGAACTCACGAGAGACCAGTCTTGATGCAAACAGGAAGAGGTTTATTCGGGAAAGGCCAGTGCACTGGGGACAACTCTTATCCCACACAGGGGTAGAGGAGTCGACCCCGAGCTCAAGGGGTAAGGGGGGTTTATGAAGGCAAAAACCTCAAACACCTGGCATTGGGCTATAGCATTTGGCAAGCATAACAGGTTCAAGGAATGGTTCTGTACAAACATTTCCTGAAACAATGGGGCAAATTAAACTTCTACTTTGTGGTTAGTACATCCTGGAACAATGGGGCTAGTTAAACTTTTACTCCCTGCCATTAGTGAGGTCTATTTTGTTTGTTTGTTTGTTTGTTTGTTTTTCGAGACAGGGTTTCTCTGTATAGCCCTGGCTGTCCTGGAACTCACTTTGTAGACCAGGCTGGCCTCGAACTCAGAAATCCGCCTGCCTCTGCCTCCCGAGTACTGGGATTAAAGGCATGCGCCACCATGCCCGGCTTGTGAGGTCTATTTTGGACACAAGTCTAGGGGCTTAAATAATTTTTCACTCTCTCTCAGGATCTTTCAGACCTATGGGAAAGCATAGCCCAAGTCTGGGACATCTGAGAGAGTCCAGAGTAGACATGACTAGACTGAGCTGTGCCATAGGGGATGGGTTCCAGCTGCAGCAGCTCAAAGGAGGCTCAAAGGTACAAAGAGTGGGGTAAGCAAAATGGTTGGATTATATATAGGGGAGAGCAGTCCACCCGCCTAGGCTAAAGACTTAAGGGTAGGGCCTAGGGTGTGTTAGCCAGGTGGACCCTGTAACAGGTTGGGACTAAGGGATGCAGGAAGAACCTTGAGGCCAGGCCCACTTTAATATGTTAAATAGGCACCTCAGCTATTTGTTCAAGGTTTGAAACCTAACACTTCTACCATATAGGTCCCAGAGGTTGAACTCAGGTTGTCAGGTAGAAGTGCCTTTACCTCCTATACATTCTTGCCTGTTTTTGTTCTTAAAAGACTAATGCATATTGTGGTTCAGAGATTACTCCTCAGGTCTAGACACATATTACTTGCCTGCTTCCAGATGACATGAATGGCAGGATCTATTAAACTAACCATCCTCAGCTGGTCAGTAATTAGCAAATGTCTGCCATTCCGGAAACTGAAATCTAATACTAGTGTGAGTCTCCTGCCTCACTTTCCTGATCCACACCTGGGCTGGGCAAACAAAAGATTCCATAGAAGAATGCAGAAAGTATCTGTGGCCACCTGGTGATAGAGGCCAACATACTAAAAGTCACTAGGTTCTCCAGTCCCAAATGAATGACAGCTACTGTTTTTATAAAGTGGCCTTCTTGAGCCAGGTGGTGAATTCAAGCAGCAAGTTCCTCCAGGCTCTCTTTGGCACAGCAAAACTGCAGGGGTCTATGCCCTCCAGAAGATCCACATTCAGCACTTGGTCAGGTGAGGACATAGATAGAGTGATACTTAAACACCTTGCAGAGTGAGGTAGGAAGAAAATGTGGATCACAGTTACAATGGGCTAAGCCTATGGTGGTTTGTCCTTGTGGCCTTGGGTGGAACATTTTGACAGCAGTAGTATGCAGAAGAGACTGTTCACTGACTTGCAGACAGAAAGTATGGAGGAGAAGGGCCCAGGGACCTGGTTCATCCCTGGAGATACTCCCCCAGAAACCTGCTCCCTACAGACCTCATCTTGTAAAGTTCCAAACCCTACTAGGATAACCCAGTAGCAAAGGGTCATACATTGAGATTGGAGAGCATTTCATATTCCTGTGCTCAGGGTGAGAACCACAGGCAGCACTATATAAACTTCAGCCCTTTGGAGGTGAAGAGAAACAGGAGGAGTTCAAGGTCATCCACAGCCACACAGTGAGTTCAAAGTCATCTTAACCTAAAAGAGATTATCTCAAAAGAAAGAAAGATATTTTCTCACATTTCAGGGGTAAGAATTTGGAGGCCTAGGTGTCTGGGCCACAATCCCTCTGTGGCTCTGAGAAGAGTTTGCATTTTGTCAGCTTCTAGTGGCTACTATGTACTTTGAGGCCATATCACCCCAATACCTGCCTCCACTGCCTGTGTGTTTGTGAGAGAGAGAGACCTCCTGTCTCAGTCTTCCTGTAAATTATGACAGACATACATCTCCATGCCTGCCTGCCTCTTAACTTTGTATTGATTCTTTGAATTTCATATCATGTACTCCATCCCATTCATCTCTGTCCTCTGCCCTAGCAACCTCCTCCCCAAGGCGGGAAAAAAACAAAATATATACTAAAATAAAACAAAAAATAACAACAAACCATCTCATCATGGAAGCTGTCATGTTCATGAATCTTGCAAATATTCATTGCAATGAGTCATTGGTCTGGTTTGTTATGCTGTCAATACTGGATCCTCACCAGGACTCCTCTTGGATATCCTGTTGTTACTCTGTGTCATAGAGATCTTGCTGCTTTGGTTCTGAAGAATCAGTCTCAGCCGGGCGTGGTGGTGCACGCCTTTAATCCCAGCACTAGGGAGGCAGAGGCAGGCGGATTTCTGAGTTCGAGGCCAGCCTGGTCTACAAAGCTAGTTCCAGGACAGCTAGGGCTATTCAGAGAAACCCTGTCTCGAAAAACCAAAAAAAAAAAAAAGAACCAGTCTCTTCACATGCTCCAGGAGTTCACAGATAAGAGTAGATGTTGGAGTGGGCCATCTCCAAGCCCTGAGTGGCAGCTCAGTTGATGAGCCTGAGAGTTTCCCAGCCCAGCCCAGTAGATGGGTGGTCCCTGGCCTCACTCTTAGGAAGACAGGCATCCACCCACATTATAATCCAGAATGGTCTCCTCTCAAAATCATCAATGACATACACAAACTTCCATCCACCAACACAGCCTCCTTCACAGAGCTTAAGATGTGGCCTTAAACTCCATTTGAAAACCAAAGCATGTGGCACCTGGGATATGAAAACTTGATTCCGCCGGGCGTGGTGGCGCACGCCTTTAATCCCAGCACTCGGGAGGCAGAGGCAGGCGGATTTCTGAGTTCGAGGCCAGCCTGGTCTACAAAGTGAGTTCCAGGACAGCCAGGGCTACACAGAAAAACCCTGTCTCGAAAAACCAAAAAAAAAAATAAATAAAAAAAAATAATAATAAAAAATAATAAAAAAAAGAAAACTTGATTCCAAGCTTGGAGACAAAGGAGCCAAGCAGACTGAGGGAAGGGGATAGTTTCCCACCATGTAGTTTTCAGTAACCCCTTGATAATCCTACCCAGGTCATTTCTGGAAAACAAACTTCTTTATAAGCTGAGTGTGATGGTACATACCTGGGGAGGCTGAAGCTCCTATTTGTACCTAGAAGTTTGAACCCAACCTTGGCAACCTGGCAAGACCTCATCTTAAAAAGAAAAAAGGGGGCTGGTGAGATGGCTCAGCGGGTAAGAGCACCCGACTGCTCTTCCAAAGGTGATAAGTTCAAATCCCAGCATCCACATGGTGGCTCACAACCATCCGTAAGGAGATCTGGTGCCCTCTTCTGGAGTGTCTGAAGACAGCTACAGTGTACTTACATATAATAAATAAAATAAATCTTAAAAAAAAAGAAAAAGAAAAAAGAAAGAGATCTTTTCAGTACTAAGCCCTTCTAAGGCAAAGTTACAAAGTGTTCCAACTGAGGGACTAGAGTAGGCTTCCAGTATTACTGCTGCCATCACACACTGGACCAGTCACCTACCAGGTCAGATGCCCTCCAGGGCTCCTGGGAAGTTGCCAGACACAGTCTCTCATGGTTTCTCCTCCTCCTCCTCCTCCTCCTCTTCCTCTTCTTCTTCTTCTTCTTCTTCTTCTTCTTCTTCTTCTTCTTCTTCTTCATTTTTAGAATTATTTATTTTATGTTCATGAGTATACGGTAGCTGACTTCAGACACACCAGAAGAGGGCATCAGATCTCATTACAGATGGTTTTGAGCCACCATGTGGTTGCTAGGATTTGAACTCAGGACCTTCAGAAGATCAGTCAGTGCTCTTTTTTGTGGTTTTTGTTTTGTTTTTCGAGACAGGGTTTCTCTGTGTAGCCCTGGCTGTCCTGGAACTCACTCTGTAGACCAGGTTGGCCTCAAACTCAGAAATCTGCCTGCCTCTGCCTCCCCAAGTGCTGGGATTACAGGCGTGTGCCACCACTGCCCAACCAGTCAGTGCTCTTAATCATTGAGCCATCTCTCCAGCATGCTCCCGGTTTTCTAGGCAGCTTCTCAGCTGCATGCTGCCTTATATACTGGGCCATCCTTGCCTTCCATGTAAGTTCCCTTATTGCTTTGACCAAATCCCTGCCCAAATCAAGGGGAAGAAAAATTTGTTTTGGCTCATAAAGAGTTCAGTCTGTAGTTACTTGCCCACCCGTGCAGATTGTCAGAGAATCATTGTAGAATGTGATGCCATGAAGAACTCAGGAGAGCCAGCAAAGTGCCAGGACAGGATTGCTAAGGGTATGCTTCCAGTGACCGCTTCATTGAACTGGAGCTCATTTCTTTTTCCCACCCACAATGTTAGGAGCCCATCCAAGCATTAATCCATTTAGGGTCAAAATCCTGCATCCTAAAGGGCTCCTGCATCATCCTCTCGAACATTCAAAAGTTATGTTCTACTAATCCAGTGTTATATCTCAGTCAATGAGATTCATCACTACAATCTTCAGTTCCCACATCATTGAGTTACTATTCTTTAACCACCCTGATGACCCTGTGCTGTCCTGGAGATATAAGAGGCAAAGGGCTCTGTGCCCCGTCTACTCTGGGAAATCCTCTTGATGTCTTCTGTCTCAGCCAGAACTGAGGCATACAGTGGCACTGAGTGTGACTTGTTTGTTTGTTTGTTTGTTTGTGACAAGGTCTCAATATGTAGCCCTGGCTGTCCTGGCACTCTCTATGTAGATCAGGCTGGCCTAAAACTCAGAGATCTACTCACCTCTGCCTCTCAAGTGCTGAGATCAAAGGTGTGTGCCATTACACCTGACCTCAAGCATGGTCTTAATTTGTCCTCAGCCTCCTCTGCTGTGGCAGTTCTGGTGGATTCTATAAAATTCCTGCCAGCTGTGCACTCTCTGGGTGGGACAGACACCCAGATCCTCTGGAGACTGAGGTGAGAGATGCTTAAGCTAACTTGACAACAGACTCTAGCTGAAAAGAAACAGGAAACTCCACAGTTCTTTGGAGGGTTTTGTTCTTTGTTTCCTATATAACAGGTCCGTCTTCCTTCACGTCTTTTTATTTGTTTTTCAAGACAGGATTTCACTGCATAACCTGGCTGTCCTGGAACTCACTCTGTAGACCAGGTTGTCCTTGAACTCACAGAGCTCCATCTATCTCTGCCTCCCAAGTGCTGGGATTAAAGGCATTCACCACCACCACCCAGCTTCTTTCACTTCTCTAGCACTATTTCCTGCATGGTATATTACACCGTGTCACTCAGCTCTTTCTTTCTCATCCCACTAGTGTAAGTTTTATTGTGTCTGTTTGATACATTGCCAAGTTCTCAACACATAGAATAATATCTAGTGCACAGTAGGTGCTCAGAAATATTTGGTGAGTGATTGATCTATTCAAAGATGAAAGGCTTTGCTGGGCCCTGTAGATGCTTGTATGCAGGCTTTTTCTTGTATCCCAGGATCCCACAGGTGGCAGGAAAGAATCTACTGACCTCCATATGCAGGTTGTGGCATGTGCTGTCCTGCACACACATTGACACACCAAATTTAAAGAAAGGCTTAGCTGAGTTCTTTTCAAGTTAAGACTTACTTAAGTGAGCTGGGTGTGGTGGCACACGCCTTTAATCCCAGCACTCGGGAGGCAGAGGCAGGTGTATTTCTGAGTCCAGCCTGGTCTACAAAGTGAGTTCCAGGACAGCCAGGACTATACAGAGAAACCCTCTCATGTTCTCACTGATGTTTTCTACCCAGCCCCAAGAGTGTGCCTCCAGTTCTGGCCTACACAGATGAGTGCAGGGAGTGGGTGCACGCACCAAGTCCTAAACCACCCACCGCTTGCAAATTCTATCTAAATGGGAATTGTGCCACCTAGTGGCCAAAGTCGGTTAGGCTCAGACTGAACAGGGAGCCGATGATCAGGGTTGTCTTTCTTGTGTCTCTTCATCCCGTTGCGACCACCAGATGGTAGGAATACAAGGCTGAGCAGCTCTCCAGGTCAGAAGTGGGAACAGCACAGCACACAGCATCCACATCAGAGAGCACACCGATGTCCTCAGCAGCATCAGTGAATTCACCAGGTGAGCCATGAGGATGGCACTGAGTGGAAAGTAATGGTGCTAACCAACAAATCCTGGCCGCTTCCCTTCAGTGAGATGTGCAGGGTGGGCAGGCTCATAGAGAAGATAAAAGTAGGTAGGTGATTACAGGGCTGTCAGAGAGTGGCAGGAGGCTGTGACAACCTGTGAGAATGTTCTGGGATTCAGTAGTAGTTCTGGTTGTACAACCTTATGAGTATTACTCAACATAACAATTGTTTACTTTTTGAAAATGTTATTTATAGGGGCTGGTGAGATGGCTCAGCGGGTAAGAGCACCCGACTGCTCTTCCGAAGGTGATAAGTTCAAATCCCAGCATCCACATGGTGGCTCACAACCATCCGTAATGAGATCTGGCGCCCCCTTCTGGAGTGTCTGAAGACAGCTACAGTGTACTTACATATAATAAATAAAATAAATCTTTAAAAAAAAAAAAAAGAAAATGTTATTTATATTGATTTGTTGGAACAAAAATGTATGTACATGTGGCAGAGGACTTATGGAGGTCAGCTCTCTCCTGCCACCTTGTGGGATCCTGGGATCCAACTCAGCTCATCAATCTGTGGCCAGGACATTTAACAGTGAGCCATCTCACCAGACTCCCCACTCCGCCCCCCCCCCCCCACACACTTTTTTATTTTTATTTTTATTTTTATTAATTTATTTATTTGTTTATTTTTGGCTTTTTGAGACAGGGTTTCTCTGTGTAGCCCTGGCTGTCCTGGAACTCACTCTGTATACCAGGCTGGCCTCGAACTCAGAAATCCGCCTGCCTCTGCCTCCTGAGTGCTGGGATTAAAGGCGTGTGCCACCACGCCCGGCTTAACACCCTTTTTTAAGGATAGGGTTTTAGTAGGGTATGCCGTTAATCCAAGCACTCAAGAAGCTGGGTTAGGTGGATCTCTGTGAGTTCAAGGCCAGCCCAGTCCAGCACATCCTGGGCTGTTACACAGAGAAACCCATTCTTAAAAAAACAAACACACAAAAAGTCAGGGTCTCATTCTGTAGCTCAGGCTATCCTGGAACTCATTATTAGACCAGATTAGCTTGCCTCTGCTTTCCAAGTTCTGAGATCAAAGGCATGTACCACTATATCTGACAGCCCTTTAAATTTTTTTTAAATTATGTTTCTTCATTTATTTAGTGAGTGTGTGATGTATGTGTACACACTTGTGGAAGTTGGTTCTCTCCTCCCCTAGTGGATCCCAAGGATGAAACTCAGGTTGTCAGGCTTAGTAGCAAGATGTCCATCTCACCATCCCTAATATATATATATATATATTTTTTTTTTTGGTTTTTTCAAGACAGGGTTTCTCTGTGTAGCCCTGGCTGTCCTGGAACTCACTCTGTAGACCAGGCTGGCCTCGAACTCAGATATCCACCTGCTTCTGCCTCCCGAGTGCTGGGATTAAAGGCGTGCGCCACCACGCCCGGCATCCCTAATATTTTTAAAGACTTATTTTTATTTTGTATATGCGTGGGTATTTTGTCTGCATGTGTGTCTGTTTCTGACCATGTATATAGTGCCTATGGAGGCCAGAAAAGGGCACTGGATCCTCAAGAATTAGAGTTACAAATGGTTGTTAGCTGCCAGTTGGGTGCTAAGAACCAAACTTGGGTCCTTTGGAAGAGCATTGAGTACTGCTAAGTATGGTGATATATGCTTTTAATCTCAGAAGTTGGAAGACATAGGTAGGTAGACAGATCTCTAAGTTCAAGGCCAGCATGGCCTACATGGTGAGTTCTCCAGCCAGCCAGGGCTACACAGTGAGACCCTGTCTCAAACATTATATATCCTTTTTTAATGTGTATAAACCTTCTTGTATGTGTATATGTGCACTGTGTGTGAGTGCTTAGTGTCTGTGGAGGCCAGAAGAGAGCACTCCATCTGGAACTGGAGTTATGAGAAGCTTGTGCGCCACCATATAAGAGAACTGAACCTAGTTTCTCTGCAAATGCACCAAGTATTCTTAACCACTGAGCCCACATTTTTTTATTTTTATCTATTTATTTACTTTTGAGACAAGATTTTTTGCACCTGAGACTGGCCTCAAGCTCACTGTGTAACCAAGGATAACCTCTGATCCTCATTTCACAACCTCTCCCCTGTTCTGGAATCCCAAGTGTGCACCACAGCCAGTTTGTGTGGTGTTGGGGATCAAACCTAGATTTTCTTTTTTTTTTTTTCCTCATTCTGGTCAACGCTGCTTGCTCTGGTCTGCCTCCTGAGTGCTGGGATTAAAGGCGTGCGCCACCATGCCTGGCTTCAAAATACTATTTAAAAGATGGAAGGTGAGTAATACCAGCCCTAGGATTGAGGCTGTAATCCATGCTGGGTGGGAAGACCACCTTACCCAACTGGGCCCTCAGTGAAGCAAGGGTCCAGAAACAACTAAAACATCCCTCTCAAGAACCAGAGACAGGGGGCTGGTGAGATGGCTCAGTGGTTAAGAGCGCCGACTGCTCTTCCGAACATCCAGAGTTCAAGTCCCAGCAACCACATGGTGGCTCACAACCATCCATAATGAAATCTGATGCCCTCTTCTGGAGTATCTGAGGATAGCTACAGTGTACTTACAAATAATAAGTAAATAAATCTTTAAAAAAAAAAAAAAAGAACCAGAGACAGAGGCTGGAGAGATGGCTCAGTGGCTAAGAGCACTAACTTGCACTTCCAGAGGTCCTGAGTTCAATACCCAGCAACCACCTGGTTGTTCACAATCATCTGTAATGGGATCCAATGCCCTCTTCTGGTGTGTCTGAAGACAGCTACAGTGTTACTCACATACATAAAATAAATAAATAATTCTAAAAAAAATTTTTGGAAAAAAAAAAAAAAAAAAGAACCAGAGACAACCACAGGGTAGTGGCACACACCTTTAATACCAATATAGGACATAAAACCGTGCCAAGTTGAGACCCAGAGACCCAGAGACCCAGTGGGCACACACCTCACTCCCTGCCACTCTAGCCTGGAAATGTGTCTTCCAAAACAGAGTTCTCTATGCTAAAGATGCACCTAGAGGTCCAGAGGGTTTAGACAATAAGCTTCCCTTCCCAGACATTCCTCCCTGCAAAAGGTATTTAATCTCAGGTCCATCCTGAGAAATGCGTATAAGTCATGCATCCATTTTCCACATGAACAACCAATAACCTTTTAGAACCATAGACTGTGTCTTTCATCAAGATCCGCTGTAGGGCGCCACGGAGAAGGCGTTGGACTACAGAACAGCCTGTAGAAGGCTCTCTGCACTCCCAGTCACAACCATCACCACCAGCTAAGGACTATCACCTGAGACAAGCCGGAACTCCCATTTCCCCCTGCCCTAGACTAGGCTCTGTCCCCAGCCCAAGGGCCCATGACTCCGTTCTCAGCTCTTCCAGAACTTCCAGAGGCACCTGGATGTCCAAGAGTCTGAGAACCCCATGGCCCCAGCCTCATTGAAGGCCCAGGAACTCCCGAATCAGCTCTGGCTTTCCTGTATCTTAGACTGCACTTTCCCACCTTCAAAGTTATGTCTCAGAGCTTCCCTACAGCTTGGCACCCACCCTTGTGACAACAGCATAGGATAAGCACAGTCAAACACCCCTCCCCAAGTGGCCATGCCCTGCGGTGGGATGAACATGGTCCAGCATCCCAGTGTCTGGGAAGCAGAGGCAGGCAGATCTCTATGAGTTCAAGACTAGCTTGGTCTACCAGAGATAAGACAGGCATGGTGAAGCTGGGCGCATGCTTTTAATTCCAGCACTCGGGAGGCAGAGGTCTACAAAGTGAGTTCCAGGACAGCCAGGGCTACACAGAGAAACCCTGTCTCGAAAAAACAAACAAACAAACAAAAGACAGGCATGGTGGCACACATCTTTAATCCCAGCACTCTTGAAGAAAATGAGGGCAGATCTCTCTCCAGTTAGGAGCCAGCTAAAGTTACATAGAGAGACGAGAGAGAGAGAGAGAGAGAGAGAGAGAGAGAGAGAGAGAGAGGATTCACCATACTTGTCCCCAGGGGTAGAATAGAAGGAAATAGGCCAGAGGGAGAAGGGAAGGCCAGCAGCAGCCCCACCTTGCATTTCTTCACCTTGGTTGCAAGCAAGGAGAACAAGACAGCTGTGTCCTGGCAGAGCTTCCGGCAAAGTTCCTGGCTGTCTTGGTCTCCAGGGCGGTGCCACACCACAGGGTTCTGAGGAAAAGGGAACCTGGACGTTTGGAACCTGTTCAATAGTGCAGAGCTGCTCTGGCTCCGAACCTGTTCATCTTGTTTTGCTCTGCTTCTTCATGCCAACTCTCCTCAAACACCTTGGGCTTGGCTTTCTTGGACTCCCTTATGTCTCCATCTTGGAGCCCTCGCACTTCCTTCCTGAGTGAGAAGACTCCACAATCCCAACCCAAGTGCCTCACAGCTAATTATTCTAATTAACCTTGCTACTACAACCTCTCATGTCCTTGGAAGCCATCAAAGGTAGCACTGGGAATTTGGCCTCTTGCCCAGGCTCAAACTTCAGAATGACAGGGAAGACTCTACAGTACAAAGCACACCCCATGTGGGCTGAATAGAAACGACATTTTCTTTGACCCCTTGAATGTAGTGTGTTAACACTACACTTGTTTTTTTTGTTGTTGTTTTTGGGTTTTTTTTTTTTTTGGTTTTTTGAGACAGGGTTTCTCTGTATAGCCCTGGCTGTCCTGGAACTCACTTTGTAGACCAGGCTGGCCTCGAACTCAGAAATTCGCCTGCCTCTGCCTCCCGAGTGCTGGGATTAAAGGCGTGCGCCACCACACCCGGCCCTAACACTACACTTGTTAACCTGTATGGGGCACCCCTCTCAGGCTGTCTGCTTTCCTTTTAAGACAAACCTTCCTCACCAGCTTGGGATCCCATCAGGCACAGAGCTTGCTCTGAAACCCACAAAGGTGTTGGTTGCTTAGCTTTCAGATCCTGCCAGGGTCAACAACCACAGACACTACAAACATATAGATGGCATATGCTATGCACCAGCTGTTTACATTGGCCATATAGACATATAATGGTATATGTTATGTACCAGCTGTTTATGTTGGCTATCTGTATATAAGCTTCGACCAACCTGATGGACCGATGTTATTTCTGAATTTGTGTGTCATACTAAGATTAAATCCTGTAGGAGGATATGTTCTAGGGCTAAGCCTCTTCACAGGTTCTGAATTCCATCAGGGAAGTCAAGTACAGCTGGATGTCAGTCTGGGTGGGCACCCAAGGGAGGAGATTACTATTTTATTGGGTTCTTATACTTCTTCCTTCTAACTTATTCTACCCTAATCCCTTCCAAGCCTCCAACACTAGGTAGGAAAGAAAGAAGGTTAGAGGAGAAAAGTGGCATAGACCTCTTAAGACTACTTCCTGCTAATTAGAGACAATGAGTTCCTTGGGGCAAGTCCAATCTTTGTCGTCAGGGTATCTCCAACCTCTTGTCAAACCACAAGAGCAACAACCAGGAGCAGCAGGGACCATCGGTAGCCTCCTCAACCCTCTCTGGGCTCTGGCATTTGTTCCCTCTCCAGAGTCCCCAGAATAAACTATCAGCAGCTGGCAAAAAACACACCTCTGCTAGTGCATGAGGCAACTCATAATCACCTTCTGTAAAGCAGCCTCTCATCCCACACCTGGGATTAAAACAAAAATATATTCACATAACTGGGTTTTTTAAAGACTTATTTATTTTTATTTATATGAGTACACTGCAGCTGTCTTCAGACACGCATCAGAAGAGGGCATCAGATCCCATTACAGATGGTAGTGAGCCACCATGTGGTTGCTGGGAATTGAACTCATAACCTCTGGAAGAGTAGTTAATGCTCTTAACTCTCCAGCCCCCATAACTGAGTTGTTTTTTTTTAAAAGAAACCAAAATTTTCACTACATAGGACTGACCGTGTGAAAAAGAGGAAGATGGAGGGGAAAGTGGCCTTGCAAAGGCCTCTGGGAATTATTCAGGCAATCCAGAGAGCTATTGAAGGACTGGGAGAAGGGTAGAGCTTCCAGGATCAGGTGTCCATTTACAGTGCAGGCTGGGAAAGATGAGAGGTGCAAAGTACATCAGGAGCCGGGCGTGGTGGCGCACGCCTTTAATCCCAGCACTCGGGAGGCAGAGGCAGGCAGATTTCTGAGTTCGAGGCCAGCCTGGTCTACAAAGTGAGTTAGTTCCAGGACAGCCAGGGCTACACAGAGAAACCCTGTCTCGAAAAACCAAAAAAAAAAAAAAAAAAAAGTACATCAGGAGCCACACATTCCAGGGCATGGAGGTCACAGGCCAAACTCTGGGTGGAGCAAGAATGACTCAAGGAGCCACGCCCCATGAGGCAGGGACCATTGAGCTAAGTGTAGACAGATGAGCAGAGCTGAGTAGCTGGCCAGGCTACTCCTACCTTCAAGGAATTCAAAGAAATGGGAACGGCTTCTACAGCACCACACAGTGCTAGCTCAGCTGCCAGCCTCACCCTGGCCACGTGACATGGAGCAGCCTAGTCAGTGAATGTTCTCATACAGGGAGGACCAAAGAACTGTAAGCAACAAAGGTCCTTCACTCAGCTAGGGAAGGGTGTACACTGGGCAAGTCCCACAGCATGGATAAAAAAGGATGTGCCAGCCTCAGAATACCCCAGGCACCTTTATTGCAGGACACTGGAGGGAGAAAGGAGGTCTCCGGATATGGGAAGGAAAATGGAGGAAGCAAGATGCAGCATGGAGGATAAAGGATACAGGATTCATGATGGAGAATGCAGGATAAAGATGCAAGATGCAGGGTAGATGGAACAGGACACAGCAGGAAGGTTGCAAGATGGAAGATGAACACAGAGCAGAAGATGCAGGATGAAGGACATAGGTGTTGCATGGGAGATGAAGAACACAGGACACAAGACACACTGTGAATGTCACAGAAGAGAGGATGCAGGAAGAAGAGGATACAGGGAAGTAACAGACAGTCCTGCTTGCCCATAGCTACCATCTAACAGCCTCGGTATAAAAAATGAACAAAGTTTCCCTGCTCACTGGTTCAAACCCTGAAATAAGCAGTTGTCAGGCAGGACTGAGTCCATCCAGGGAGCAGGTGTTTCCTATGGAAGGCTGTGTGCCTGTGGGCACCAGTACCTTAAGGCATTGCCCTAGAAAACCTCAGGGCTCCTGCCTGGGTGCCCTGCCCAGACCTGCTTTCCTGAAAACACCCAGAACTTACCTTTCCCCTGGAAAGGCCTCTGTCTCTGAAAAGGCAGAGTTGGTTTGTTCTGGCTGTCATGTAAATGACTGAGTGATTAGGAGCCTAGCTGAGGGCAGAGGAGGACCCAGAGAGCTCACTATCCGTAGGAACATCGTCAGGACTTTCTTAGGGTTGTTTGGAGGATGTTTCTTAAGGGTATCACTGGGCGGAGGCTGCTGCCCAGTCCCAGCTTGTCCTGGAGGAAGTGGATGGGAAGAATTAATGCAATGTAAGTATGAAAGGTAGAGGAGTGTGGGTGGGAATGAGTCATAGGTGGGTAGAGCAGACAGGTCTGCCTGACTGTGCTGGGAAGCAGGCCTCAGGAACAGCTGGTTGAGTGGCCTTGGAGTTCAGATCTGACTGCTTGACTTGAAAGGGCTTCTGTCCTAGTTATTTCTTTATCTGTCAGTCAGTATCTGAAAACATCCACACAGGACACTGCATTCAGCATCAACAGTCTTAGAGAAAGGGCCATGTTCCCAGGTGGGTGCACAAGCTATATGGCTCACCTGCAATACCTATGACCAGAGAAGGGCTGGACAGATGCCACTGCCAGATGCCCAGGAGGGTGGGGAGAGAGAAGACACCACCTCATACAACAGGGGAAGAGCTGGGTGAAGGAATAGAGGGGGTGTAAGTACCATGACCCCTGGGGAGCCAGGGCCTTGACCTCCTACTCTGAGCTAAGTCACTATGAGGTTTTACAATCCTCAGGACTGCCCTCCTGGTGACTGGCATATGACCTCAACATATGGTCAGTTCTGCCCCTCTCAGTTCAGAGGTGACACCCCAGAAAAATAACAGCAAAACGGTATAGAGATAGACTCCCAGGTCACCTGGCCTTGCTGAGGAAGGACATTCTGAACAGGCTGCATGCAGATGGTTGGCTCCAAAGGAAACTCTAATTCCCCAAGCCCCAAAAGACAATCCAAATATCCAGAAATGGGCTCAACCTAGGCTATAGGAGGATTTCTGGCAGTTAGATAAAAGCCAGCATTCCATGCTGGAGAGATAGCTCTGTGGTTAAGAGCACTGACTGCTCTTCAGAGGTCTTAAGTTCAATTCCCAGCAACCACATGGTGGTTCACAACCATCTGTAATGGGATCTGATGCCCTCTTCTGGTATGTGTCTGAAGACAGCGAAAGTGTACTTATACAAATAAAATAAATATTAAAAAAAAAAAAAGCGAGCCGGGCGTGGTGGCGCACGCCTTTAATCCCAGCACTCGGGAGGCAGAGGCAGGTGGATTTCTGAGTTCGAGGCCAGCCTGGTCTACAAAGTGAGTTCCAGGACAGCCAGGGCTATACAGAGAAACCCTGTCTCGTCTCGGAAAAAAAAAAAAAAAAAAAAAAAAGCCAGCACTCCTCAGAAATTGTGAAGCTGTTCTCCTCCTCTGAAAGGAGTCATTTCCCTTACCTCTGGCTGAAGGGACACATGGCTACTCATGATGCCTTTGGCATTTCAAAACTTACGATGGTCTCCAGGCTCCTCAATATCATAGGTACCTGTTATTCATTTCAAAATCCACACTAGTACCCTGGCCCTTTTCACAGTACACTATCATTGTCTTCAGACATACCAGGAGAGGGTATCAGATCCCATTATAGATGGTTGTGAGCACATTACATGTGGTTGCTGGGAATTGAACTTAGGACCTTTAGAAGAGCAGTCAGTGCTCTTAACCACTGACCCACCTCTCCAGCCCCCAGTCTACTAATTTCTCCCTCTACTTTGTATTCTTCCAGATGCCTCTGACTGTGCTCTTTTTCATATCTACAATAATTTAACTCTTCCTTACCCAGGGAGTGGTGGTTCATACCTTTAATCCCAGCACTCAGGCAACAGAAGCAGGTGAATCTCTAAATTCAAGGACAGCCTGGTCTACAGTCAAGTTCCAGGACAGCCTGGGCTACACAGAGAAACCCTGTCTCTAAATAAACAACCCTTCCCCTTCACTATATTGGTTTATACAGAGAGGAGTCTTGAGGACCCCGCAGTACTGTACCAGTGCAGCGAGTCAGAGAGGACAGATCATGGAGGAGCTTAGGGGAAAAGCTAAGACTATAATTTTACTACCTGGTACGGTGTCTCATGCCTATAATCCGAACAGTTCTGGGTGACATTTACCCAATGGAGAGAAAGGAGAGAGCAGCTGAGGCTTTTGGGGAAATGAAAACAGTGTCTTTAGTAGAAAGATGTGCCACATGTGTGTAGAGAGATTACCCAGTACAGTAAGTCAGAGCCAAGAGATACAAGAGGATGTCTAGGCACGTATTATAGAAACCAGGTGCTCCCCCGGCCCCTGCCCACCATTAGCAGCTCAGTGGAAGCAGCCACAACCAAATGCAACACATCTCCACTATCACCAGGAGTTTCATATTCTCTGTATATGCATGAGATATACCCTTTTAAAAGGGTCCAGCCACCACATCCTGCTCTCTGTCTCCTCATCTCTCTGTCTCTCAATCTTGGTCTCTCTGTTTCTGTCTCTCCCCCCACACCCCCTCATCCAGAGGCAGCCTTTGCCTACAGACTACTCCCAATAAATCTCTCCTGTGAGATCTGTTGCCTTGAGTGCCCATGTGAATGGGCAGGTATGCATAGGCATGAGTGTGGGGATATGTGTGTGTGTGTGCGCGCGCGCTCAAGCATGATAGTGATAAGGATGTGTATATGTATGTCCTGTTGTGGGTTCACAGGGCTCTACAGCACAGCTGACCAGTCCATACATGGGGAAGCCATTTGCAGGTCCCAGAGGGAACATAAGGCTCCCATGTCTACACTGGTGTTAAAGCTTCCACAGTTAAGCTTTAAGCCCATCATCTGTCTTTCCAGGTATCCTCAGAAGGGCCAGTGGCAGCATAGATAGCAATGTCATGAGGAAGTGCTAAGGGAATAGATGGCTGCTGGGGACAGAGCTGTAGCTCACTGAGGCTGTGAGAGTTCTGCCTTGCCTGGTACAGATGCTAGCTGGTCCAGGCTGGAGGCTGTACAGGGCTCTATTTGACTCATCCTTCATAGGCAGGCAGGGTGTGGCTGCCCATAAGGATTCTCAGACCTACCCCACAAAGCCATTCTAGGCTGACTGAGGTGCCTCAGGGTATTTACCTAGACTGACATCAGCCAAGATGATCCATAAAGAATGGATCTCTTCTAGGAAGGCCAAGGGCCTCAAAGTTGGCCTTCTTTCCTCATGGGTTGCAAGTCCTTAAGCCTACTAACCCTGATTAGGCACAGAAAGGTGTCACACGTACCATATTCTGACTGTTTGAGTGCACTGTGTCAAGGCCAAGTGGATTCTGGGAGAAGTGGCTGCTGGACAAAGGAAAGCAAATATCCCGTCCTGCCTAGCAATCTATTTGAAGCTCATACTCTATGGCTATATGTGATGTCTCCTCACATAAGCATTGGCCCTCATGGACCCTCAGTCCAACTCAGGAAATCTCTAGGGAGGCTCTCCTTTAGGAAAAGAAACTTCTTTAATACACTTTTTTTTCCCTCGTTCTGGTCAACCTTGTTCGCTCTGGTCTGCCCCGCTAGCTCCAGCTGGCCCCGCTCGCTCCGGCCAGCCCTGCTCTGCTCACTCTGGTCTGCTCGCTCTCTCCGGTCCAAGGATTCGTTTATTATTATTATTCATAAGTACGCTGTAGCTGACTTTAGATGCACCAGAGGAGGGCGTCAGATCTCATTACGGGTGGTTGTAAGCCACCATGTGGTTGCTGGGATTCGAACTCATCACCTTCGGAAGAGCAGTCAGGTGCTCTTACCCACTGAGCCATCTCACCAGCTCGAAAAGAAACTTCTTAAGAATGCAGGGCTTGCCGGGCGTGGTGGCACACACCTTTAATCCCTGCACTCGGGAGGCAGAGCCAGGCGGATTTCTGAGTTTGAGGCCAGCCTGGTCTACAGAGTGAGCTCCAGGACAGCCAGGGCTATACAGAGAAACCCTGTCTCGACACCCCCCCCCCCCAAAAAAAAAGAATGCAGGGCTTTCCTGGTCCTCAGGATGAATATGCTACTCATAATGGGGAAGGCCTAGGTAGAAGCTGAAATCAGCCCTGTGTCTGACAGACGTGCCTTTATGTGACTTGGTCACCCTTTCATTCACCACCGATCTATGTGCTATGTGCTGGGCGTCTAGTTGTGTACAGTACAGTGCCTACTGACAGCCAGGATCATATTCAGCCTCTGGTACAGGAGACAGTGTTAGTATAGGTGATTCCCCTGGCTTGATCTCAGAGACCTAGCAACTGCTTATATTATCACCTACCATGGCCAGGTGTGTGCTGGGAATGAAAGGACCACCAGCTACCCTAGCTCTCTCTGCTCCCATCTGTATGCCTGTCTACATGTCCACTTATATGCCTCTATCTCTTTCCTAGATCCCCCTTCCCTCAATAAATCACTTTACACAAGATCTATTGCACAGTGTAACTTCTTAGGGGTACAAGTTGCCATGGGCCCATGGGGCATATTTTTTTGTCATAACAGTGCTGAGCCAAGCTCCACAGGACACCTCAGTCATCCCACAAAGAGTGCCACCAAAGCCAGATGTGACTGCACATGCCATTGTTCTCAGCACCCTGGCTAGCCAGTCGGATGTTTAAGGATAGCCCTGCTAGTAAGAATTAGCAAGTCTGGGGTTTATAAACTCTTGTTTCAAAAACCAAAATATTTATTTTTAAAACTATGATTTGGGGGCTGGAGAGATGGCTCAGTGTTTAAGAGCACTGACTTCTCTTTCAGAGGTCCTGAGTTCAGTCCCCAGCAACCTTATGGTGGCTCACAACCATCTGTAACAGGATCTGATGCCCTCTTCTCAGGTGTGTCTGAAGACAGCTATAGTATACTTATATACATAAATAATTCTTTTTAAAAAATATATGATTTTGAGCCAAGCATTGGTGGCACAAACCTTTAATCCCATTATTTTAATCCCACAGATTAGATAGATAGATAGATAGATAGATAGATAGATAGATAGATAGGGCTGGAGATGGAGAGATAGCTGAGCAGTTAAGAGCACTAGCTGTTCTGGTAGAGGATCAAGGTTCAGTTTACAGTATCCACATTGGATCTGGCACCTTTTTCTCACCATCTTGGGCACTGACTGTATATGGTAAACAGACATACAGACAGGTAAAAACACCTATACATATTAAGTAAAAAGAAATAATAGAAAATAAAATATGAGCTAAAGAGATAGTTGAGCAGTTAAGAACACTGGCTGCTCTTCCATCTGCTCTGGATTGATTCCCAACACTAAAATACCATCAGACAATCAGTAACTCCAGTTCCCAGGGGATCAGACGCCTTCATTTGTCCGCCAGTGGCCACTGCATGGATATACATACAGGCAAAAACACCCACACACACAAAATAGAATAAAATAAAATAAATCTTAAAAATAAATAGAGCCCGGGCTGGAGAGATGGCTCAACAGTTAAAAGCACTGACTGCTCTCCCAGAGATCCTGAGTTCAATTCCCTGCAACAACACTGTGGCTCACAAAAATCTGTAATGGGATCTGATGCCCTCTTCTGGGGTGTCTGAAGACAGCTACAGTGTACTCATGTAAATAAAATAAATAAATCTAAAAAAAAATACAATAAAAAATGAATAGAGCCAGTTTAGTGCTGCATGCCTGTAGTCCTAGCACTGGAAAAGAAGAAACAATTGGATCTCTGTGAGTTTGAAACCAGCCTAGTCTACATAGAGAGTTTTGGGACAGATAGAGCTACACAGAGAAACCCTGTCTCAAACAAGCAACAAACAAACAAACAAACAAATAAATAATATTTGGGGTAAACTCTGAAAAAAGAGGGGAAGCTAACTAGTGGTGGGTCAGATAGAGAGGGGTCCCAGATGAAGGACACACCTGTCCATAGGTACAGATACACAGAAAGGACAGGAGGCTGGGTGGCTGAGCAAAGCATCTGCTTGCTTTGAGGTTGACTGCCTGACAAAGTAGAATGTGGTATTTTAAGCTGGAGATTTCTGGGGATGGAAATACAGCTTGGTAGATGTCTTAGTCAGGGTTTCTATTCCTGCACAAACATCATGACCAAGAAGCAAGTTGGGGAGGAAAGGGTTTATTTGGCTTACAGTTCCATACTGCTGTTTATCACCAAGGAAGTCAGGACTGGAAGGAACTCAAGCAGGTCAGAAAGCAGGAGCTGGTGCAGAGGCCATGGAGGGATGTTCTTTACTGGCTTTACTGGCTTGCTCAGCCTGCTCTCTTATAGAACCCAAGACTGCCAGCCCAGAGATGGTCCCACCCACAAGGGGCTCTTGANGAGCTGATGCAGAAGCCATGGAGGGATGTTCTTTACTGGCTTGCTTCCCCTGGCTTGCTCAGCCTGCTTTCTTATAGAACCCAAGACTGCCAGCCCAGAGATGGTCCCACCCACAAGGGGCCCTTGATCACTAATTGAGAAAATGCCTCACAGCTAGATCTCATGGAGGCATTTCCCCAACTGAAGCTCCTTTCTCTGTATAACTCCAGCTGTGTCAAGTTGACACAAACCTAGCCAGTACAGTAGAGTACTTGCCTAGCATACATGAACCCTGGCATCACTCTCCAGCACTGTATAAACCAGGCATAGTGGCTCAGACCTGTAATGCAGTATAGACCCTACCTCAAAAAAAAAAAGAAAGAATAGAAAAGTGGGGCCCAGTCTTGCATTATGGTAATCCTTCTTTCAGAGTCCAGCTCCAGACAAAGCCCACCTACAGCACCACGAGCTAGTGAACCACATCCCAGATCACAAAGGGAGAGGCCCAGGTAACAGGAACCTCTTCATCCTGGACATGCTCAGCCACGAACTGTCAAAAGTCACATGACCCTGTCTTCAGAGCTAACAGCTAGAACCTTTTTAGCTCTGAGACCCATGGTGGGTGTTCATATGTTAGCTCTCCTGTATATAGAGGAACCCTTGGCGGGAACCCTCCCCAGGCCTGATGGACTCCGAGTAACCAGGGCCCAGTCACTCTCGAGGCTGATGTCACCCCCAGTTAGTGCTTGTGAAAAGGTGTTTTATTGCTGGGATGGGATCTAGGACTTGCTGGATCCCATCCCAGCAATAGAGGCCCCCACCATGAAGTTGTCCTGACATCGTTGTTGGTCACTCAAAACTGTCCTTACATCTCACTCACCCTTGGAAGAACCTGGAGATGTGCGATTCTTTCTATCCCTCCTCTGAATGAGTTACTTATCACCAGGCTGCACTCCATTTCCAGCCTCCATTCTGGTAGCAAGACTTCTCCACTTCACCCCCATTCCACTCACCTACCAGCACGCACCACCACCCCAGGGCCTAGCTCCAGACTCTCCAGAGATTTCAGGAGAAATTTGCTGGTCTGAAAACAAAGGTGCCAGTTCCTGGAGAAACCCCCAAAGGTTTAGTTGATGAAACTCTTCCCAGTGGTCCCACTGTGGCAACAAGTAGCCTGCTAAGATCATCAGATTCCAGGGCAAGAATTGGTTGCCATTAGAGATACCTAGCCAGCAGAAGCCACATGGCAGGATGGGTGGCTACATGTGGTCTATGACCCGGTTGGCCTTGCTAGGACATTGATTCACAACTGTTAGTCTATGTAAATCTCCCATCATTTGAGTATGAAAACTATGTTTTAACATTTGTCATAGTTAGTCTTGTCAACTTGGTACAGCCTCAAGTCATCTGAGAGAAGTCTCAACCAAAGAATTACTTAGATCATACTGGCCTGTGGCCACGTTGAGAAACTATTTTGATTATAAATGATATAAGAGGACCCAGCGCATTGTGGGAAGTATCAACCCTAGGCAGGAGGTCCTGGGCTATGTAAGAAAGCTAGCTATACACGAGCCTAGAAGTGATTAAGCCAGAAAACTATTCTTCCATGATTTCTGCTTCAGGTTTCTGCCTTGAGTTCCTGCTTTGAATTCCCTCAGAGATGGACCTGTAGGTCAGGTCAAACCTTTTCTCCTTTAAGTAGCTTTTTGTTAGAATGTTTTATTACTGTAACAGAGATGAAACTAGAATAACATTAAAAATTATTAAAAGGAGCTGGAGAGATGTCTCATTGGTTAAGAGCACTGGCTGTTCTTTCAGATGACCTCTCCACTTACCCTAAACTTCAGTGACTAGACCCACCTAGACCCTGCCAAACATCCTTGGCCACCTGCCTATAGTGGAGACTCACATGGTTGTTGTGTTCTTCTTCCTCCAAAGCATGACAGAAAGACCCTTTCTCCTTCCTCATATGTGCCTTTTCTTCTTTGGACCTGGTAATCCTGCCTGTACCTTCTGCCCAACAATTATCCCCTGGCTTTCATTACTGACAAATCAAGAACCAATTTTATGGAACAAGACCTTAGCATCAGAACCACTCCCTTCACTAAACATTCCATGTCATACATTTGTAGACAGTTATTATTCACCCATAGTCAAAGTTTGCAATGTGTGTGAGTTTGCAAAGCTAAGGTGAGTCAGCTGTGGGGCTTGAAGACTGCTGTTCCAGTAAGGGGTCTATCTTCCTGGTACTGCTGTGTGTGCTGAACCCAGACAGCCCAGAGGGGCAGCAAAGTTTTCATTAGGTGTAAACAAGCCTCTGAAACTGTATCCTCTAAACGTTATATTGATGTTCCAGTCCCACGTGGGAAATGGAGCTTCCCACATGGGAAGTAGGCAGTTAAGATGAGGTCATGCTGGATTAGGGTGGCCCTGAGTACAATGACTGCTTTTCTTCTAAGCAGAGGGAAAGCTGAGGTGTGGCCCATGAGTAGAATGTTTGTCTAGCACACATGAGGGCTCTGATCCTAGCTGTATCAATGTGTTAGTTACTTTCTATTACTGTGATAAAATACCAGGACTGGGGCTGGAGAGGTCCTAAAACACCATGACCAGGCTCACAATGGTTAAAGGCACTTATTATTTGTCCAAGTAAACTGAGTTCAGTTCCCAGCACCCATGCTCACAGTTCAGTCTCCTATAAATCTAGCTCAATGGGATGGGATAGACTTTTCTGGTCTCTGTGGGTACATGAACACAGATACACACACACATACATACATACATACATACATACATACATACATACAGTGGTGGTACACACCTTTAATCCCAGCACTTGGGAGGCAGAGGCAGGCAGATCTCTGAGTTTGAGGCCAGCCTGGTCTACAGAGTGAGTTCCAGGACATCCAGGGCTACACAGAGAAACCCTGTCTCAAAAAAACAAAACAAAACAAAACAAAACAAAAGACCAACAACAAAAATTTTTTTCTTAAATGACCAGAACCAATTTAAGGAAGAAGAAATTTACCTGAGAGGGAGAATTCATGATGGGAGCTGACAGCTAAAGCATGAAGCTAAGGGGCTGGAGAGATGGCTCAGCACTGCTGCTCTTCCAGAGGTCCTGAGTTCAATTCCCAGCAACCACATGGTGGCTAATAACCACCTGTAATGAGATCTGATGCCCTCTTCTAGTGTGTTTCTGAAGACATCTACAGTGTACTCATTCATATACATTATATATATATAATGTGTATATATATATATATATATATATATATATATATATATATATATATATATATAATTTTTTTTAAAGAGGTAACACCTAAAGCCACACACAGAAGACAGAGAAAACTGACTGGGTGTGGTGGCACACGCCTTTAATCCTAGCACTCGGGAGGCAGAGGCAGGCAGATTTCTGAGTTCGAGGCCAGCCTGGTCTACAAAGTGAGTTCCAGGACATCCAGGGCTACACAGAGAAACCCTGTCTTGAAAAACCAAAATAATAATAATAATAATAATAATAATAATAATAATTATTATTATTATTATTATTGACAAATACACCCACTCTCCTATCTTGAAAATAACAGGATCATTATAAGGGAGAACAGCCCCCACTGGAATCAGTACCCAGACACCAAATTCTCAGCACAAAGGAGATGTATTACTCTGGATAAGCCAGCAGAGTGTGTGTGTGTGTGTGTGTGTGTGTGTGTGTGTGTGTGTGTGTGTGTGTGTGTTGGGGGAGGGGTGCAGCAGAAGCAAGCAAGAAAAGTAAGAGAGAAGTTGTTTCTGCAGGATGCGTTTTTAAGAGGAAAAGAGGGAGTCTATAAGAGGATGAATTGGCAAATTCCGACTGGACATATTAGTCTAGCAATGAATTTCGATTGTTGGACCTCGATGTTTTGGCTTAGAAATGAGTCAGTAGCCAAATAAGGAAATAGACGTGAGGAGTTAGCTTAAGGGATGTAGCAGTTTTCAAGATGGAAGAGGGAAAGGAGTTAAAGGGCCACACCCTATAGCAATGGTGCCCCAAACTCCCACACCTTTAACCCCAAAACTGTAGAGGCAGAGATAGAAGAATCTCTGTGAGTTTGAGACCACCTTGGTCTACATAGTAAGTTCCTGGCCAACCAGAGTTATATGATGAGACCCTATCTTAGAAAGCAGGGTGGGAAGGGATGAGACAGAGGCCACAGCTAAATATCTTATAGAGAAGAGAGCTAAGACTGTTAGTGGAAGACTCCTCACATGTGCTAAGTCTTGGGTTTCATACCCAGCACAAAAAATAAAAGGGGATGGGGAGAGAGAATTCAAAATCCTTGAGACTTTTAATTCTATGCAGCATCTAAAGTATATTTTTTAGATTTATGGCAAGTATTTTTTATTAGTGTTTTTCCTGCATGTATGTATGGGTACAACGTGTGAAATGCTCACAGAGCCCAGAAGAGGGAGTTGGGTCCCTGGTGTGGGCTGGGGGGCGGAGGTGGGGATGGTAAGGGCAGAGTGTCTCTGCGTTTTTTTCCAAAAGGAAGCAAGAAGACAGTTTGGTACAACACAACTTAATAGTGTTGCTTCCAACACTTTTTTCTCTTCCAGGTGCCTAAAGTCTGACACTTGGTGATTTCTTTAGGCATATTTAAGTACAGCACTATTTGGTGAAAACCTCTGGTGATAATTAACTCAATCTCATGTGCACAACAAAACCTAGATTCATTTTACTTTTTTTTTTTTTTTTTTTTTTTTTGAGACAGGGTTTCTCTGTGTAGTCCTGGCTGTCCTGGAACTCACTCTGTGGACCAGGCTGGCCTCGAACTCAGAAATCCGCCTGCCTCTGCCTCCTGAGTGCTGGGATCAAAGGCGTGCGCCACCACGCCCGGCTAAAACATAGATTCTATAGATCAACTGAGAAAAACAAATTCATGATAAGGGTCGGAAGCTAGAAACTCTCCAGGCCACAGCACAGGTCACAGCACTAGAAAGTCTCCAGGCTACACAGCACAGGCCACGGCACTAGAAAGCACGTCCACTCCAGCCTTCTGGGTAGAAAACAGGTTTTACAGGGCTGGAGAGATGGCTCAGCAGGTAGAGACTGGAGAGACTGCTCTTCCAAAGACCATGAGTTCAAATCCCAGCAACCACGTGGTGGCTCACAACCATCTGTAATGAGATCTGATGCCCTCTTCTGATGCGTCTGAAGACAGCTACAGTTTACTTACATATAATAAATAAATAAATCTAAAAAAAAAAGAAAGAAAGAAAGAAAGAAAGAAAGAAAGAAAGAAAGAAAGAAAGAAAGAGAAAGAAAACAGGTTTTACATTCTTTCCCTTGAAGGAACAACCCCTTGTGCTCAATACACAATTTCCATAGTGTTTGCCTATTTGTAAGCACAAAGACCTCTGTGCCCCCTATGCTCTGGAACTGGAGTTGCATATGGTTAGCTGCCCTGTGAGTATTGGGAACCAAACATGGATCCTCTGTAAAAGCTG